>DWIE01000089.1:0-24423 GCA_018248235.1 Choaspes benjaminii
TATAACTGAGATAATTCGCTTGCAAGAATGTCGTATTTTCGAAGCTTCTCTGACTCGACTTGTTGGAGGTTATCTGCGGTCATTAACATTAAAAATATAATTGATAATATTACTATCAGGCGACAGCATTATTGTCGTACTCAATCTATGTGAGTAGCGATTTATCGGCAAATAACACTTAAGTTTCCGTGTGCTACTCTGACACAATCATAGGTTAAAGGGGTTCAGATCTATGGTCAAACGCGTGATTTTATATCCTCCTTTAAAACTATATAAGTCGGAAATACAGAGGTTAGAATGAAGAAAGCTAACAATAAAACTATTGTTTACAAGTATTTGTTAAGTAACTGTAATTCTACCACCCAGTGTTACAATACAAATTCGTTGTTTGTATGACTATTATTTTTATTTCTCAATATGCTTTTATCAGTTAATAAGTATATTTTTTTACAAAACTAGCTGATTTATACTTTACTAATTTACAATGGAAGAAAACATCCTTTTAAAACGTAAACAACAAGCACACAATACATTTTTTAATATCCATTTTTATATTCGAGGATTTAATGTTCTTAAAACATTATTCAAATTATAACATAATTTTAATAATCTTATAACGTCATATTAAACGATTCGGCGTGTTGATACTTTGACTTTTTATGATACAAAATTTAGATAGAATATTAGTAGAATCGATATAATTCTATGGTGATGGTTCTGTATTACCCCATTTACTATATTAATCAAAAAATATTGTTTTTTTAATTTTTATTTTAAATGCCCTAAAATGATTATTTATCTGTATATCGTTCTGATATTCTCAAGCACTGAGTTAAAAAAGAGATATGCTGAGTATAAGACTTGTGTTTACGATCCTAGGACAATTAATTTTGTTGACAAGTTACTTCAAAACTTCTGCGATTCGAGCATTGATGATACTATCACTCCCGAAACTCCTCTATACGCTGAAAAATCTCATACAAAATCAGTTGAACATAATAATTCATCTAATAATATTGAAAAAAAAATTTCAAACTCTAATTCAGAAGTAGATTCTAAAAATGAAAGTTTTTTTAAGGATTTATTTGAGTATTTTAATAAAATTCCAGTTGAAGAACAAAATTATTATGATCAGGGAAATAAAACCTTTGATGAACAGCCATTATCACTTGATGAAAAAGATTTATTAGTCTCTGAAACGGCAAAGGATTTTGATTTGGTTGAGGGAAATTTAAATGAAAATTTTAAAAGTACTACGGATCATAACCATTTGGGTGTAAATAATGTTAATTTAGAAGATGCCGCATCTAAGCAATTATACGGCAAAAAAAAGAAGACTAGATCTCGTAATACTGTTAAAAATAAATCAAATTTGAAAGGAAAATCTATCGAAAGCAAAGATTTTTTGAACTTTAAAAATTTTACACTTAAAACATGGATTGAAAAATATATTTCTGGTAATTTTGATACCATTTATATTAATTTATATTTACCAAGGGTAAAATCTATCGGAGAAGTTTGTGATGTTTTTAAACATTATAATGCTGAGTTTATGGCATATTGCTGTACATTTAAAGATCTTTCGTTTATAAATGTTTTACAAGATTTCAAGGAATTTAATCAGACTTTTGATAAAAATTTAAAGTTTAACGAAGAAATATGTTATAATTTCGATGCCATTTTTTACAACAAGATATATTATGATCCAAGTTCTAAACGTTTTTGAGAAAAAATATCTATCTTATCTTCTGATCATAAAAAACTTTTTTTCTACACCGAATTAATGAAGTCTTATAAGTATATTGTTGATATACCAGAATTATTAACACTTGGTAATCTCTTTTCGTTAGATACATTTCCAAAAGTAATTTTAATTCTGCATTTAATTAATTTAATTTCTGAAACGGTTGAAAATATAAAAGAATATAGGGGGTTGGTTCTGTGCTTGATCTATAAAGCATTTAAATGTTTTTATGGCGATTTTTATGATATTTTTGCGGTTTCAAATTATAATATTTTGTGTGAGAATGGGGTTGAACATGATTTAACTTATCTTATTTGGGAATTTAACCATTTAAAATTTAATATATCTCTTAGGCAAGACATTCGTAAATTCTTACCCAAGGACAAAAAACACTTAAAAATTATTCTTTTAATACACCTATATCGACATTCATTATTCATACAATATCACAATATAGATCCTGAAGGTGTTTCGCGTTATAACAAATTTATAAAAAGAGTAATTCGATCCAAAGAATGTATTGGCAGTCTTTTGCATAAATATTTAAAACCTTGTTTATAATCAATTAAACGTAATTTTTTATGTTTTACAAATCAAAACCTTTTCTTTTACATCAATTTACGCACAATAAAATAGTACATTTAATTTTTCTTGATAAGAGCAATGATGGCCTATCAAATTTGTCAAAGGATACGGTACACAATAAAAAGGTCTTTAATAACCGAGTATGCTACTCAGGTAAATTTTACAACTTACAAAAGTACATAATTCCCGTTTCGAGTTTTTTATCCTTTTTGGTGCAGAACTGTTTATCAATAAACTTTAACAAGGTCGTATTTTTGTTAAAGTTGTTTAAGCCATACTTGGTAAAATATCAAAAGTTGTAACGTTCAATAATTAGAAAATAAGGAACGACAGGAGGACATAGACTTGAAAACGTCCTACGACAAAAAACGTGATGTATTTTATTTTTTTGATCAAATGCGTGCAACAACGGTCTGAGTTATAGATCTTTCTAAAACAATTAAAAATAATAGTTTTACAGTCTACTGGAAAAAGTCTGTCACCGCGAAGTTTAAGTCCTGCAGTGATCAGGGTGAACCGCCTAATATGTTATCTGAAACTAGTGTTTTAATTAGGTTTAAACTGTATAAAGAATTATATAAAATTTATGCCTAAAAAAAGTAAAAACTTCTTTAAAGCATCACGCCTGTGTGCTTCAGGTGACAAAGTAAATTTTTAAAAAATTTATGGCTTGTAAGTTGACTTAAATGTAAATGCATAAACAATTTTTTTAATTAAGTAATAAAAGTTTTTTACGATGAATACATACCATAGAAGTACTGTAGATTTCGCTTTCGTCTAATTTTCATCTCTTAAATTTTGACTTACATATTTACGTTCTTAATTTGGTAAATATAAAAATTTAATGGTAGTAATGTATATTTACAAACGGCATATCAAGAAATTATATTTTTTTATACATGTAAAGTATTTTTAAGTTAGATATCTAGACTTTACAATAGTTTTGCAAATATTTTTTCAAAAAAAAATTGACAGCCTAAAGAAACTCGATAACTTAAATAAAATCATTTAAATATAAACACATTCTAAAGTTTATGTATTAAGAAACTTTGAAACATCGTAAATTCTTTAAGCCGGTTTGCTGTTTACTTTTCAAAAATTAAAAATAATTTGAATGAGTTTTTGTTTGTTTTGAAATCAAGAATTTATGACACATCATGATAAAATAACGCAATTAATTATGTAAACATGATATTTTATTGTTTACAAGAAAATTCTAGTGCATATACTTTAAATTTAAAAGTCTCATTGTGACGAAATAAGTCTAGAAACTTCTTTAAAAGATTAACGATTACTCAGTAGAAAAAATGAAAATAAAAAAACACGATTTTTTAACAAAAACAGCATATAAAACTATTTCATGATTTTTTCTGAAAAACTCTATTCCATGAAGCTTATTAAGGTTAATTTATTTGATATTTAAGAAAAAATAACTTCTAACCCCATGAAAAGAACACCATTGTTAAGTATTTGTTGTAGTATTTACTTCTTATTGTTAGCTCGATGTACATCTGATACTGTATCAACTCTGGAAAAGTTAAATATTCTTAAGAATGACCTCTACTTTTCTTTTGATAAGGATAACCTTGGCAATTTTAAGTTTAACTTAGACTATGAGCTACTTAAAGACAAATCTCTGAATGATCCTCCTTTTGGGTTCAACACTCCCTTAGGAAACTTCGTTAATACATTTTCATTGATTTATCAACATTTTCTGGCCAAAAATGATGAAAATATTAGAGAAAATTTAAAAAAGTTATTTGTGTATTGTTACGATGAAAATGTTAAATGTGAAGATCGCATTTCTTTCGAAAATTATCTAAATCAACAGGAAATGCGCATTAAGAAAATATTGGAAGAGAAAGATAACACCAAACAACTAGTTTTAGTTGAAGAAGCTGATGGTAGAATATTGTGTAAAGTAAATAATTCGTTTGTAACTGATCATACAGTGGCTGAAACTGGTGTCGAATCGACACCAGAAAAGGTAATTATACAAGAGAAAACTAATTTCTTTATAAAATTTAATGAAATGTTTTTACAAGGAAAATTAGGAACAGAATATTTAAGTTCATTTAATAGGTTAATTGACGAATTTAAAGAAAATAAGAAGAGTAATGAAGCTGATTATCCCTATGAAGATTTACTTCTGTTGTATTTTAAAATCGATCATTTTTTTAACATTCAGAATGAGAACTTGGTTAATGAAACTGAAAAAAATTGCAGAAAATCCGTTAAAGAAGAACTTACTAACTCTTTAACAAAATACAGAAATGCGATTGTTCAAAGACGTTTTAAATCTGGTAAACCTAGGTATTTTGACGAGCTGATACCTAAAGTAACTGCAAAGGTATTGTATCATGTTTCTGATAACCTTGAAATGTTTTCATTGTATTCTGAAGAATATGTGAATTCTGTGATTGCATTGAAGGAACATTTAACTAAGCATTTTGAGGAAAAGGAATTATCTGAAAATACTGTGAAAAGTTTGGTGATCCTTTGTCTGGAATTGGATATTTAAGTATGATTAAAAGTTTTATTTAAAAATTTGTTAAAAAACTCTTATTTTATTTCTGATAGCAGTAATGTACTAGCTATATTTAATTTTTATTTAACAATTATCAGCAAATTGTGTTGTAGGCCTGTTTTTTACAAAAATAATAATGTTTTTAACTATTAAACATTGGCTTATAATAAAATTATTTGAGTTTGGTTTGTAAAAAGTGTGACTGTTGTTTTCACATAAAATGACGAGTTTAAATAATATAGAATGGTAATATCAAATAGAGATACTTTTAATAATCAAATACGTTTCATTTTAAAAAATTAAATAAATTTTTTGAATAATTTCGTTGGTAAGAATATATGTTAACTTAGGACAGTGTGGCATTTAATTTCACAAAATACAATTAGTAATCTGTAGCTTAAAACCAAACAAAGGGTTCCATTGAGTCTTTCGTCTCGAAAAATCATTAGAAGAAATGAAAACTTTGAGTGTTCTTAAGCGCTTAGGCAACTGTCTTTTGACAGCAAACTGGCAAATGTAAATTAATCGATCTTACATGGAATGTCATAAAATATTGAGCACAAGTAGCTTTAATAAATTTTGCAAAGTTGTTAAGTAAAAAAAATAAAAATAACAATTTCCTTTCGATATAATTTATGAGTTAATTTTTATGATATTCTTAAATGCCTTAAATAGATTATTTAAATGTATTTATGCTAAACTTAGCTCTCGCAAGTCTTAAAAACGTACATTATTAATGACATAAAAAATTACAATTGAACTCTGTATAAATCAATCTATCTCTAAATAAAAACCGTTTGTTTAAGAATGTTTATTAAATATCATTTAACGCATTCTCTACTTTATAAATGTCGTATTTATTTTTTTATTAAAAATTTTAAGGTAAAAAATTTCTTGTAAACAAATTTCAATGCTTATTTATTCTGCTTAGTTTACTTGTCTTAATGATTTGTTTTCATACCTTGTATTTAATTAATGTAATGAGGTCATTTAATTAAAACAAAACTTTAATTAAAAATTAAAAAAAAATTACCCTATGAAAGTTTCTAAATTTTCTATTTTTGCCTCGATTATTCGAACAATACGAGAACTGGATATTGAAATAAACCGAAATAATCAACTTCGTAGTTTTCATTTTCGAGATTCTAAAAAAGAAGAAAATAATGGTCTAGCAATACTTAAAGCTTTTTTAGATAACAAGATTGTTGATAACTATCATATTTGTAAGGATAGCAGTGAAGATAGTAGTGAAGATAGTAGTAAAGATAGCAGTGAAAGTAGTAGTGATTCTAGTAGTGATACTAGCAGTGTAAGTAGTAGTGAAACTAGTGGTGATGATAATAGTAAAACTAGTAGTGAAAGTAGTAGTGATTCTAGTAGTCAAGATAGTAGTAGTAGTAGTAGTAGTGAAGGAAGCGACAGAAAATTGTCAATAATAAGTTGTGGAGGATGTGAATTTGATAAATGCAAAGTCGTCTGCAAACATTTTTTTGATTTCCCTAAAAAGAAATGTGAAGAAGAAAGTTCCAATGAAAAAGTACAATGTAATGATAGGTTGAACGTACAAGAAACGTCTAGCTGATTTTTCTCGATTCTTAATTAAATTGATTTTTAATTTTTTTTAACAGGTTTATAAATGGTATAAACAAATTTATAACATACAGTTTAATCAAACATTAAGTTCGATGCTTTGTGCAACCGATAAATCAATTTTTAATGTTGTCAAAAATTAATGTATTGTCAATTACAAATTAGTGATATGTTCATACTAGGGCTAACGTTAAAGATTGCGAGCCGGTAAATAAATTTTTTTTGCAACAGCCGATGAAGCAAAAACTTTAAACCAAAACTGATGAGGTATAGCTTGTAGTGTGTTGTTTTCAGAAATCTAAAGATTTGATTTTATGCTCTTTCTCACAAAAAAAATTTCAATTAGCATTATTGTCATGCAAAGAACAAAAGTCGATGTTTTACGTCTAGATAAAATAATTTTAGTCATAAAAATAATAAAATAAAAGTTTATAAATTTAAATTTCTTTTAAAAACCCTTTTATAGGCTGTAGTTGTCCATCCCTGGTTTATTTAAAAATTTAAAAATGATGTCGTTGTAAAAATTTAGGTTGTTAATGAAAAAAAACTTATATCAGAGTACTAAAGTTGTTTCATCCCAAAAAATACTAGACACTTTAATTTTGGCATCTCTTTATGATTTTTTAATAAAGTAATCTTGTTTGCGGTGATGTTTTATAACAATAAATGACGTTAAGGTTATTAGAAAACATGATATGACATTTTGTAATAAATATCTGATGACTTGTATCAATTTTTTCATATAAACAATCGATTTTGTGACGGCAATTTAAAAGTTAAAAAAAACCCGGCAAATCTTCAAGTAATATTTTTGTCAGTTTCTAAACAACAGTTCGCCACGAATATGTTTAATTAATGTTTAAAACAGGATTATCACGTTTTTTAACTTACGTCTTTGTATGTTTTTTATGGTACTTTACATTTATTAAAATAGTAAATAAAAATTTTTAATGAAAAACTATAACCATCTAAATAAAAGTTTTTTCTCGAAAGATATATAAAAAGCGGAAAATAAATATACGGAAAACCAAACGAATAATTGAAAAGAAAAAGGAAAAAAATAAAGATTAAGCAACCAAATTAAGATTAATACAGCGATAAATATCAAAAAGAACAATAAAGTAAAAGAAAGTAAAAAGCTTAAACCTCTCTCGAATTCACTAATGTCTTCATCGTCAACCAAACGCGACTCTTTTTCAGTTGTACTTGCCGTTTGTCGGTCGAGTGCCTCTTGGCGTTGACACATCATAGTGGCATTAATATTTTTTAGTGCTAGGGAGATTATTGCTTTCGAGTAATTCTGAGTGTAGCAACTAGTTGATAAAGCAAATAAAAAATATTTTATGGCCAAGTTCTTCCAATTCATAGCCCCAAAATAATTTTTTTTTAAAAATAAAAATCAGAATTGATATTCTTAAAATGATTTAATTGATCAATAAGACATAAATAGAATCAGAAGTAAAATGATTTTTTTTACAAAAATATAATGTTTTTATTATGCAAAAAAATTCAATGACAAAAATAATTGTACTGTTTTTTTTTTTCATACAATCTAGAAAAAGTTTATTAAAATTTGTCAAGATGATTTTATAAACAATGACTGCCACAAAAAAATGACATTCTTTTTTCTAAAAAATCAAAAATTATAAAAAAAGTAAGTAAATTAGCCTAATAAATATTGAAATTCGAAAAGCACATGTATGTTTACAGATGCTACAATTTTGTGGTTAAAAAGATGATTTATAACATCAAAAAAAACTGTTAGAAAATAAAATTCCTATAAAGGGCAAATGATCAGTTTATAAAATGAATGAAAACATTTAAACCTAAAATATGAATGAAAGTATGACTATTTTTAAAAATATTAATTATTGTGGACATCTGCAGTGTCTACTTTTTGTATGATAGATTACACGCACGCCATGGCCATCAGTGAACCTTATTTGCCATATTAGACATAGCTATGATCTATAACAGGAACATGACTTTAAAAAACGTCATCAAAAGACACAAATAGCGAAATCTTTAGAGGAGATGGAGGAGCAAGAATAAACTTGGTAATTATACAGTATTAAAGAAGACGCTTACAAATAATGTATTGATCATAAATTTCCTTTTAGTCAGTGCTAATACTTGCAATAGACTCTTAAATCGCATATGTAAGCGTAAAAAAGTAATGCTTTTGTCACATATTAAATTCTCGAATTCTCAACTTCTTTAAAAGTCTAATAAATGCTTTTAAGCATTTTTTTAATGACATGAGGCCAAAGATATGTCCTAACCATTCGAATATGGCAATTCCATGCCTATATATATCAATTATGTCAAATTCATCATCTTACGCCATTATTTTTGGTTTAATAAAAGTTTTAAATCCGTAAAATTGACTTAGTTTATTAAAAAAGACATCGTATTTCCTTAATTTCTCTGTCTAGCCTTGTTGTAGGTAATCGGGCGATGTTGTCTTACTTATAATTATCAAAATGACCTTGCCTCTTAAATAAATTACAATTAAACCAGGCTGGTTTTCTTAAACTGTAATTTCGGTTCTTATAAAAGTATTTAATCTAATTATGAAGCATTCAATTAATACGACTTTTAAACAATTACTTTTCGAGCTTTTGTGTATGTTTAACGACATATCTATTGTATAGACGTAAATATAGACTTTTTGTCCCTCCTATTGCATTCAGTACCGGGCTCTTTTTAAATTAGTTTGTAAATTTTTACTAAAAAACAGGCAATTAGATTTTAAAATAAAATGAATACTTGGTACAATATACATTCAATAACATATCGCAGATAATAAAAACTTTAAATTTTAATAAACGCATTAACGTAAAAACTCAGCAGGATTAGAAATAATTATTAGAGTGGCCAGTATGAGATAGATGCTGATACTAATGCCCGTTATTTTAAAAAAAGCAAATCCCATAAACATCCAGTTTAAAATTAATATTATAGGGACCAGTATTGTAAATAACATAGTAATAGTTACTAAATCCATAAAATTATAGGGTTTCAATTCGTTTTTTTTATTTAATCTTTCTTCCTCTGCTTTATCCCAAACGGATACATATTTTTCTTTCGTTCTATTATTTATTGAGGTCGCAAGAACTTTAACGTTGCTTAAAGCTAAACAAATAAATCCTGTTGAACTTTTAAAATTGCAACGCCCTTTAACTGATAAAAATAAAAGATAAAATATGGTAAAAATATTTAGTTTCATAAGGGGTTTATAAAAATTTTATTTAAAAAAAAATAAAAATAATAACGTTAATTACTTATTTTAAAATTAACATTTTTTTTTCGGTAAAATTTAGTAAAAAAGAAAATTTAACGATGTGTATTTGTAGCTGTCAAAAATCTCAACAAAAAAAATGATTTTAATTAAAATAAAAGATTGATATCATACGGTTTCGATTCAAATTGCTGATTAAATGGTTACATTTGATTTATATATTGTTTTCATGCTTTAATAAACCTTAAATCGACGTTTATTTGCTTTTAAGGCATTTTTTCTTCTGGTGTTATATTTTAACTTTTAATTTGCCTTTCCAATAAAACAAAATGCCAAAAATTGTCAGTAATAACGCAAAACATAAGAATATTCACGATTTTAATACATATAACATAACTAATTATTTTGTTATGTTTAATTAATTAAAACACATTATCTTTCAAACATCTTCAGGTCATTTTTAATAGTTTACAAATGGAAATATGCTTGCAATCTATTTCAAAAAACTAAAATAATTATTGAGCAATGAAAAGAGATTATGTTTATGAACAAACCAAAACTTTTTATATGAAAGGACAATAACTGGTAAGTAGCCAAATGATCGTTAAATAATCAGGGAAAATAACGCTTAATTAAAAAAAAGTAAAAATGCAGTAAATCAATAATAAAGAAAGTTTAATATGCATTTTTAAGTAAGATAAATTTTTGATTTTTTTTATTTTTCTCTTCTCTATCGATATTTAGCTTATTAAAAACATATAACGCATCAATTTATCTAATATCTATAAATTTTTTTGGTCGATAGTATAACAGCCAAACATCTGATTGATAGAACAAAATAAAGTAAAATCAAAAAAAATCTACACATAAATTCAATTTAAAGTTAAGCGTTTGTAAATTTCAACACTAATTAATTCCTTTTTAAATATTTAAAATTATGTTACTGATTAAAAAATGACCATGTATTGCAATAATTTTTTCATAATAATGTAACTACAGAATTTGGATGTTTAAAGTTGCAACGAATGATTAAAACAACTATTATTTCCATTACAGAAAAACAAATAAAATTTATAGACATTGATCATCAATATATAAATTTTCATTAAAATTTTCTAACTAAAAAATAATGATGGATTTGGAAACATTTAATGACAAATAAAAAACCTTGATGTTAAGATAAATGTTTTAATTGCTTAACTATAAAGCCAATCATAAAAATCATCGCTAGATACAATTGTTATTGTTGAATATTTAAAAATTTATATTTTTTATAACCCCTAAGATATCTATAATAAATTAGTTATACATAAATAGCTGATTAAACAACAAGCAATAAGCACATAGAAAAAAGAGTATCCGATAAATAGCCAATTGATAAAAAGTATTAAAAACGTTACAAAAATGCAAACAGCAAAATAATACAAGGTATAACACGCGTGTCTAATTCCTCTCCCTACTGTTTCTGCGGCTTTGAAACTTTCTTGTACAATAAAAGATGCGTCCCGAAAAAGTTTTTCGTTTTCTGTTAATTGGTCATCTCTTTGTGCCACACTTTGATTTCGGTCATAAGATGCAAGAACTTTCGTGCTATTAGCAAATAAACAAACAAAACCTCTTGGTCCTTTCATATCTAAAACTTTACTCACTACGATAATTACAAAATAGAAAAACGACAAATTTCTGAAATTCATTGAATTTTTAGGGCTATCTAGATTTATAAAAAACGAAAATCAATTTTGATTTTACTGATTGTAAATTATCAGTTGTGATAAACAGCAATATTTATAATTAAATTTGATAAACTGAAATTTTTAGGCGATAATGCAGAATTACCGATTTTGCATGACCGATTTACGCCCGTTTACCTGATTTTCGAAAATTGATCTCTGGTCACATTAGCTAAAAAATGCCTAAAAACGTAAATAGAAACTGACTTTTTGCTTCATAAAAAATTGGAATGTTTTGGGACTGCATTTTTTTATGTCGACAATAAAATGCTGCCAACAAAAAAAATATGGTTTTTATATAAATTAATTTTTATTGATTAACTAACTCTAAAAAGTTTTAAAGATCGTTTTTTTCGACTATAGAATTTGAGAAATAACAAAAAAATGGGTTTGTAGCCGAATACTCATAAATTTAGATTTTCAATTTGTGCCTTTCCCTCCAAAGCAAAATCAAAGATTTTAAATGTAAATTGACAAAAATTTTTAAGCCAGAAGAAAAAAAAACATTAAATTAAAGCCTGTAATTTAATTATTTTATTAAATATTAAAATCATTACAATTCCGAGGTACATCGCAAGGTTAATTAAAAGATAAAAACCAAGAGAAATACTTAAAACAGAAACTGAAGAGTATTTTTAACTTAGATGATAAATTGTAAAAGAAACAAGGATTAAAACAATAAGAAACAACGAAATTTCACCCCAAAACAAAACATTAACAAGTAAAAGAACAAAGATATTTTTTTGAAGATATTATCTTTCTGTAATTTACATTCTTTTACGCCTCTTTCTTCTTCTTTGATGATTGTTTCCACGGTAGATGTTAAAGAAGCTTTTGTGCCACTTATAACTGTGCAAATTAATTTAGTTGTGGTTTTAAAATTGTATCACCTACTAGATAAAACGAAGCAAAGATAAGATATGCCTATACTTTTCTAATCCATAAATTTGTTTAAGGGACGTTAAATTTCACTTTATATAAATAAATTATGATTAAAAAGATCGTAATTAATAAACTCTTGACAAAAATTGATAGCTTACTTATATTTAAAGAAAAGTCAAAATATTAAAAATTGGCTGATTTGTTAAAACGGCTATTTTAAAATCCATTAAATGGTCTTTGTTCGTTGTAGTATTTCGTATATTTAAAATTTAAAAAACAAAGATTTTGAAATTAATAATTTGCAAGGTGATAAAGTTCATAATTATATCCAAATTCAAATATTTTTCCTAGATTACATTTAAAAAAAGTTTTTTTAGCATATTATCTCTTTAATATTTTTAATTGGATTTTTGAAAGCGAAATTATTCGAGTTTTCAAATTAAAAGTAGCTTTTATTTTCAGTGTATTAATTTATTAATTTTTTAATGTTAGTCATTTCGAGAAAATAATCTAGCTTGACCTTTGATAAAACTACATTGTACATGAAATTTGTTACTCAAAAAGAAAATTTATTTTTTAAAGTCAGTAGTTTCTGCAGCTCTTACGATAAAAAAGTATACAAGTCCGCAGATACCAAATACATACAAAAAACGAAACCCAATAAACCACCAGTTGATAAGTAAAACCAAAACCATCAAAATAGCAAGAGTGTATTTAACAGTTTCAACACATCGCTTATGTTCAACTTGTTTCAAATATTCTTCAGCCTTTGATAATTTTTTAGTGTCTTGCAATAAATTTCCTGCGGCAGTCTCTGATTTAAATTGTTCTTTTTCACTTCTTATGATTTCTCTTTGCGCTCCTAAAATTTTAGAACTTAAGACATAAAGGCATAACAATCCAGTTGAACTCTTCACGGTAGCACATTTAGTAAATGCAAATATAAGAAAATAAAACATCAGCAAATTTTTATGATCCATTGGCTTTTTTTTAAAACATTCTTTAAAAAGAAATAAAGATCAAAAACGATGTTAAATCATTGATCTACAATTTTAAACAATTATAATTTTAGATAGAAAAGGACAATTTGTAAATTTGTGAACGTTGATTGACAACATCTGAAATTTAAAATGTTTTGAAATGCAGATCAGTGTGATGGCTCAAGGAATCTTTGATCAAAGATATCAGCCGTGTGGTTGCAAAATCTAGGCGGAAATGATAGAGGATTTTCTAGCTTTTATGGAGTCTGCGTTCGCAAAAATGTCTCGATAGATTTAAAACGGCAATTCTCGCGAGCATTACATGCTATCTACATAAAAATAAATATTTTATGCAGCTAATAATTTTTTATACTCTTTTGCACTCTTAGCGAAACCTTATAACCTCGTAGGCAGCGATTTAGCTTTAACAAGTTACTGCCTCATTGCTAATTCGACCTTCAAGTTTTTCATTTCTCCTGAAGTCCATGGAAATGCTCGTGAAAGTCTTTCTAAGAACAAGAGCTTGAATGTACGCCTGTATCCGGTCTGATATTCCGAGCCTTTGTCTGTAAGAATCTTGGTACTTAGACACTACACCATGCCATGTCAGTACATATAATATAGACGATTTTTATAAACTACTGCACTTTAAGGTTTAACATAACAAAATTTAATTAAATTAAAACGTTTTTTTATTAAAACCGTCATTTATGTTAATTTTACTGTTTTTTTGCGTCGTTACTTATATTTTAAGATAAACATATGGTTAAATTTTTGTTAATTTAATGATATTACACTCTATTTGAAGAATTTAAAACAGGTTGTAGTTTTAATTGACATCATTTTACACTTATACAGGTATTAATTTGTTTATAGATTATTTAGCTCAAGTGTTTCAAATTTTTGTTGCTTAAAATTCATATAACGCTATTTAAGGAAATTCGATAAATGTCAAATAAAGTAATACTTTCTAAACAAAATGTTTAGCAGTTATTTATTGAAATAAGAATGTTAATTTATTTTTTTATACATAATCCAGCAGATAAAATTCTTAAGGTGTCCAACTTCCAAAAATCACACATATAATTATGATTATTTTTTAATCAGTTATATTGTTGACATAATCGCCACATAAGTAATATGGTTTTATAAAACATCAGGCAAAATACATCATATCAAAACTTTAGGTATTTTTGACTCATATTTAAATTTTTCGATCTGATGGACCTTTCATACAAATATTAAAGATGTTTAACCCCATAAATGTTTCGAAAAAATATTTTTTTTATTTACAAAATCTTTGCCACCGTAGAATATTCGCTTTTTACAAATCAAGCTTCGAATTTGAGCATTGATGTTGTTGACTCAAAAACTGAAATTCACAATACAAGTCTAAATCCGAATCAATCAAAAGAAGAAAGTGAACCACCTGTTACAGAAATTGAACAAAAACCTGTTGGCAAAATTCAAAATGACATTAATGTAAATACAAAAGATAGCGAAAAGGGCAATAATTCTGAATCTACTCCTATCAATGATATTTACACAACGTGTACTTCATCTTATCTAGTTAGTGAACAGGTGTACAATGCTACAACAGTAGAAGATGAATTATTATCAAACCTTGTTAAGAAGGAAACATTTTGGGGATTTTTTATAAAAAACAAAGGAAAACAACTCATAGAAGGTTTTGCATTTTTGACCCTAATTTTTTCTATGTATGTTATCATATCCGGCGAAACATTTAAATTTTTATATCTTGGGTTAATGTTTTTGGCAATTTCATTTCTTTGCATTTTACTTCTTTACAGGTATGAGTGGAAAAACTTTACTTTATTCTCATATTTTAATATGTAAATTAAAATGTGTAAACAGATACAAGATAATCAATATAAAAAATTACATAAAATGTCTTAAAACTTTTTTAAGTTGAGTATTAAATCTTTCGGTCTATAATATTTATTAATAAAATCTGTTATCTATTATTAATTTGTTAAAAATGAACAGATTTAGCAATAGATTGGATTTATATTAGATAATTAAAGTAGAGCACTTTTCAAGTAACATACATAATATCTTGCTTAGTTTGTGATTGGTATATTTTTGTAAATTCAGATTTGTAACAAAAATCCAAATTTATATGTACTAAATTTAGTATCAACACTACAAAAAACTATAAATTTTTATAAAAAAAATTACACTTTTTAGACTGCGACCTTTAAAACATATCGAATAAAGTTTTGTGGCAACTGATTGTTAACATAATCTAATCAACGCCTAAGATATTTATTAAAGGCATAAAATAGAGCGAATTGTGCTCGTAATAATGGTAGCGGTACAAGGACATCTACATAGAGACTAAATGCATTTAGAATAATTAGTTTTATTTTAATCAACATTGACTTTTTACGATAAAAATTAATTTAAACATTTTGTAAACACTTAAAATTTGTAAACTGTTTACATAAAAAAACTCTACTAACAAGATGCAACTTAAACTACCAACAAATTGTACTTTAATTTTTTTTTCAACAAATAATTTTTACCTCATAAACATTTTTTATTTTTTAATGCTGATTTACGATTAGTTCATTTAGTTCACTTAATGATTCTTGTTCTAAGTTTATTAATAGTTCTCTAATTGTAGATTGTCGATAATTCTGATAATCAAGATATAAATCTTTGAATTTATAAAAATACCAAAATACAGCATGCATTATAATCAAATATAACCAAAGGAATATTAAGATATAAGGCAGCCAAAGACCCATCTCAGTTTTAGTAGTTTGAAATCCTACATGCTTCATTTTAAAAAAGTAAAGTAAATTAATAAAAGTAAACATTAAAAAATAATAAATGTGCTTCTGTTTACCCGGACTAGATAATGTAATTAGAAACAAAACATATAAACAACAAGAAATAACAACAATTATGTCGGGAACCTCATAAAAATCCCCAACATTATCAATACAAGTTCTATAAATCAAAGAAATGACACCAAGATAAAACATATTAGCAGTAAATAAAGCATCACCATTATTTGGTCTTCTATAACACATCCATCCAATCATAGCTCTAAATATTAAAAGAAATATAAATAAAATCACAGTGTCTCCTTTAACAAAGACACCACCAAGAGGAGCTATTATAATTAATTTTTTACGTCCAAAAATTTCATAATTAGCCAAAGTTCTCAGTGAAATCGTAGAAATAAAAATCGAAAAAAAAGTACAAAGAAATTGATAGGATGCTATTGGCAAAAGTGTGGCTATAACAGGAAATATTGAAATAGTGATACACAAAAAAGTAGAGTTGGTTCTCATTATCTCAGAATAAATGTAAACTATTGAGAAATCTAGAATTCCCAACAACAATCCAAAATACAAATTTTTGAAGTTAACCAAGTCCTTGATACCAAGAAAAACGCTTTTCATAAAGACGTATACCATAGGAGGAAAGAATGTGAATGCGAATAAGTGATTGTGATTTGTAGATTTAATAACATAATTATGAAGAAATAATCCTAAATAGAAATAAAATGGATTTAACTTATTCATAGCAGAAATTGAATCAATCTTCATAAGGGGCTCTATTATTTTTTATATAAGTCTCCTTTTAGATAATAGCTAACCAATTGATTCGATAACAGAAAACTAGTTTAAAGTAATTTGCAGATAATTAAAATAAAGTTTTTGATAACTGTTACATTAATTATATAATAAGCAATGTTTTTATTTAATAGGTGCGAATCAAATGATCTTAAATAGGCAATTAACTAAATACTAAAGCCTTTTTTAAAATTATTAACACGACCATAAACTTGGATCTTTTTGTTAAATTTTGTTACGCTCGTCACAACGACAAGTCAGCACAAAAATATTATGTAAGTCTTAAGTTAAGTCTAAAATATACAATTATATTTACACAAAATATTACAACGTTATGTCCACGGGGAATTAGCTCAGTGGTAGAGCGTTTGCTTAGCATGTAAGAGGTCGTGGGTTCGATACCCACATTCTCCATTTTTTATTCAAATTATCTATTTGAAAGGTGATGATCACTTTGACAGGTGATATTTATTTGACATTCAATCTAAAACAATACTAAGATTGAATTTTTATCAAAGTGTTTATTTTTATCGAAATATGTTTGTATTGTTAAAACACAATAACCATAAATAACTTTTAATAAATCAAAAATACCTTTAACAATTCTCTCCTTCCAGTTCACGTCATTGTTTTAAATTAAAGAAGTGTTTTATTATCAATTAAGATTTCAATTTATCTTTAAATTAAACAAAAGAATTCAATAATACAAAATTAGGTTAGTTGATTCACATTAAATTACTTTGCCTTTTTTTAAACCATTAATTAAAATTATAAAGTGTTTTGTACATACAAATACATATTTTACAAACATTTAATTTTTAAATTATTTTTTTGTTTGTTTACAGGTCTTGTCTATAAAAATAAACATAAACAAAAACATTAATGGTATCAAGAGGTATTTTAAAAACACAAGCTATTATTGGAGAGATGTTTGCGTCATTTGTATTTGGGTTTGCAGTATATTCCGCCTTAGTAGGAACATCACAAACCGATAATACATCTTCTTCTATTATCATAGGAGTTACTTTAGGATTTGCAGGTGTAGCTGTTATTTACTCTTTTTGTGATGTAACAATAGCACATTTCAACCCAGCCATAACTCTTACTGCTATAGTCACGGGAAAGATCGAGATTATAATGGGATTTTTCTATATTTTAGCACAATTCATTGGGTTTATCTTGGCTGCTCTATCAGTAGTTGCGTGTTTTCCAGGAAAATATAGAGATAAATTGGATATTATGAGACCTAAATTCGTTTTTGAAAATAACAGAGATGGAACAGTGTTTGCTTCAGAGTTATTTTTAACTGCTATTCTTGTTTATGTTGCATTTGCAGTTGGTATTAATCCATATCAATCACCAAAAGACGAAGAAGGTGCACCTTTAGATCCAGATGAAGAAATAGCTTTTGGAAGAAAAATTACAGCTCCTATAGCAATTGGATTTACTTTAGGATTTTTAGGATTATGCTCTCTTAGTAGTTCAGGTGGAGCATTTAATCCAGGAATTGTTTTTGCACCATGTCTTTTAAATGGTAGATGGATACATAGTTGGATATATCTTTTAGCTGAATTTGCAGGAGGAGTTATTGGTGGGTTTCTTCAGTGCACGATATTGTACAAACTTTATTAAATAAAAAAGTTTTGATATGGTAAAATGTGTTGTTTAAGATTATAAATAGATATAATGGTTTTGTTATTAATAGATCTGCAAACAAAGCTTCTTTATTTCTAAAAACATATTTAATTTATTTAAATTTTATTAATAGTTGCCACAAATAATAATTTATATTATTTTATTATCACGGGGAGTTAGCTCAGTGGTAGAGCGTTTGCTTAGCATGTAAGAGGTCATGGGTTCGATACCCATACTCTCCATTTTTTTTATTAAAAATTTTTTATGTTTTTTCCTTATCTCTTATCCTTCTATCCCCGTATTATTACCCCTTGCCCTTAATCACCCTTAATCACCTTTTTCCCCCCTACTTCTTTTAACCCTCATTACCTTAACCTACTTCCCATTCACCTCATTACCCACCCCCTACCTCATTTCCACCCCCTACCTCATTTCCACCCTTCACCTCATTACCCACCCCTACTTCCATTACCACCCTACCCTTCATTACCTCATTTCCACCCCTACTTCCATTACCTCATTACCCACCCCTCACCCCTACCTCATAACTACCCTTCACCTCATTTCCACCCCTACTTCCATTACCCCCCTACCCTTCATTACTACCCTTCACCTCATTACCCACCCCTACCTCATTACCTCATTACCCACCCCTCACCCCTACCTCATAACTACCCTTCATTACCTCATTACCACCCCTACTTCCATTACCCCCCTACCCTTCATTACCTCATTACCACCCCTACTTCCCCCTTTATTTTTTTACCCCTCAAATGAGACTTATCCTGAATTCAATTGTTCTTCACAATTTTAAAAGTTACAAAGGCACTCACACAATTAAAGACATAGACAAATCATTTACTGCTATTGTTGGACCAAATGGAAGTGGTAAGAGTAATATTATTGATTCTATTTTATTTGTCCTTGGTTTTAGAGCCAAGAAAATGAGGCATCAACAAGTAACTGACTTAATTTATAATGATGGTCAAAGAGAAACCGAGGCTTTTGTTGAACTTATTTTTAATAAATTTAGAGTTAAGAGAAGTATTAATCTTAATAAATCTACTAAATATTTTTTAGATGGTTCAGAAACAACTAGTTCTAATATTATTAAAATTATGATGGAAGAAGGTGTTGATATGGAACATAATAGATTTTTAATTCTTCAAGGAGAAATTGAGAGTATAGCCATGATGAAACCAAAAGAAGGTTTATTAGAATTTTTAGAGAATATAATTGGAACCAGTTCGTATAAAAAAGAAATTGAAGATGAACAAAATGAAATTAAAAATTTAGAACAATTAAAAGCAGATGCACAAACATCTTTAGCATTCATTAAAAAAGATTATGATCATGCAGAAATCCTTAAAAATCAAAATGAAAAAGCCGTTAAAGAAAAAATTGATTTTTTAATTAAAAATAACGAACTTTTTAATATGAAAAATATTTTATTAAATAAAAAGAAATCAGAAGCCAAAGAAAACAAAGATTTAATTTTCAATGAAATTGAAAATTTAAGATCAACAAATGAAGAAACCAAAAAAATTTTCAAAACTTACGAAGAGAAATTTTCCATTAATAAAAAATTATTAAATAAAAAAGAAGGGGCATTTCTTAATGCAAAAAGAGATTTTAAAAAATCAGAAAACCAAATTGAAATTAAAAATAAATTAGAAAAGAAAATGAAAAATTTAACAGAAGAAATTAATAAAAATTTAAGAGAAAATGAAGTAAAAAATTTAGAAAGAGAAATTTATTTAAAAGAATTTAAAGAAAATGAAGAAGAAATATTAATTTTAAATAAAAAAGTAGAAAAAAACAAAGAAAAATTATCAAAAATGAAATTAAAAGGGGAGTACGCCCTTTTAAAACAAGAAGAAGAAAAATTAATTAAATTAATTGATCAAAAATCAATAAAAAATAAATTAAAAGGAGAAATTTTAGCAAAAATCAAAATCAAAGAAGAAGAAAAAAATAAAATTTATGAAGAAAAAAAGGAGATTGAAATGAAAATCAGGCGAATTGAATGGGAAAATGGTTGTGAAGGGAATGGTAGTGAATTAGGTTATGAAGGGAATGGTAGGGAGTTAGGTGATGGTAAGGAGTTAAGTGATGGTAGGGATTTAAGGGTTAATCAAGGGAATAAGGGTTCTAATCAAAATCAACCCCATACCAATTCAATTACTAACCTTACCACTAACCAACCCCCTAATAACCAACCCCCTAATAACCAACCCCCTACTAACCAACCCCCTAATAACCAACATCTCACACAACCCCCTAATAACCAAAATACAACTCATTTAAAAAATTTCCTTTTAAATCTTAATAATGATATTTTATTAACTCAAAAAGAATTAAATAAAAGGAAAAGAAGACAAGATGAAGTAATTCAAATGAAAGAAAGTGATCTTAGAGAACAAGAAGTCATTTTAAATTTAAAAGGAATTAAAGGGGTTTTAGGAAGACTTAAGGATATTGGAGAAATAGATCCTAAATATGAAATAGCTCTAAAATCTTCTTGTAATAGAATGAATAATATTTTAGTAGATACAGTTAAAAATGCGGATAAAGTCATGGAAATTATTAAAAAGAAAAATATTCCTAGAACTACTTTAATAGTTTTAGAAAAAATTAAGGAAATACCCCCTTTAGAAGATCAACCTATTCCTTATCTTTTTAAATTAATTAATTGTGAAGAGAAATTTAAAAAAATATTTTATTTTGCTTTAACGGATACTTTAATTTGTGAAAATTTAAAAGAAGCAGAAAAATACGCTTTTAATAAAAAAAGGAAAAGGGTAGTAACTTTAGATGGTAAATTAATAGAAAAAAGTGGAGTAATGACAGGAGGGAAAGTAATAGAAAGAATTAAAAGTTATGAAGAATTAGAAAAGAGTTTAATTAAAATGGAAAAAATCAAAAAAGAAACAGAAGATAAATTAAAAAATTTAGAAGAAAGGAAAAGGATAGGGGAATATAAGAAAAAAGTCAAGAGATTAGAAGAAGAATATGAAAAAATTGAAAATGAGATTAAACAGATGTGTGGTAGTTTAGAGGGGGGTAGTTTAGAGTGTGGTAGTAAGGGTAATAGTAAGGTAGAGGGTAATAGTAAGGTAGAAGGGGGTAGTAAGGGTAACAGTAAGGTAGAGGGGGGTAGACGTAAATCATCATCACTTAAATCATCCTTACTTAAATTATCCTCAGGTAAATCATCATCCCCTCTAGCTAACCCTCCACTCGAACCATCCTCACTTAAATCACCCCCCACAATTACTGAATCTTCTATTGACTCCCAAATCATTTCTACTAAATCTTTGATTTTGAATTTAAAAAATAAATTAGAAAATTCTTTAGATCATGATCTTAGGGAAGTTCAAATTGATTTAAAAATTCAAAATGAAAAAATTGAAATTTTAGAAAAGAGAAATCAAGATATTAAAATTTTCCTCTCTGATTTCCCTATTCAGACCGGGGATAAAGAAAATCAACTTTTAAAATTAGAAAATGAAATTAAAAAAATTAAAATTAATGAAATAGATGAAAATTTAAAAAAGAAATTTAAAGATTTAGAAGAAGATTATAATTTGATTTTGATTTCTTTTAAGGAATCCCAAGAAGAAATGAATAATTTAAAAAAGAAAATGGGGGATAATTACCACAATGAAATTGATTTAAAAAATAAATATGAAGATTTAGAAGAAAAGATTGGGGAATATGAAAAAGAAATTAAAAAAAATAAAGAAAAAATGAAAAAAATAAAAAATGAAATAAAGGAAATGTGTGATGTAGTAGGGGGGGATGTATTAATGGGGGATGGTGGAAGTGATGTAGTAAAAAGGGATGTATTAATGGGGGGTGTATTAGGGGATGGTGGTAGTGATGTAGTAAGGGATGATGGTAGTAAGGATAGTAGTGATGTAGTTAATAAGGAAGCTATGGTTAATAATGGAGATAAGGGTTATAATAAGGATATGATTATTAAGGGGGCAAGTAAGTCCAAATCTAAGGGTAAATTACCCCCTTTCACATCCCATAATGATACCACTACTACCAACCTTAATAATACCACTACTGCTTCTATAAAAGATTACTTACTTAAAATAAAAAATCTAGAATCCTTTTTATCCCAATACTCCCCTAAGGAAATCCTTCCTCAAATTTTTGAGGATTTTAAATCTTTAAAATCTTCTTTACAAAAATCTCAAAATGATTTTAATTTAATTTCTGATTCTTATAAATTAAAAAGGAATCAAATTGAAAATTTAAAAAGTAAAAGATACGAGGAGTTTATGGAAGGTTTTAAATTAATTTCTAAAAATCTTAAAGAAATTTATAAATCTTTAACTTACGGGGGGAATGCTGAATTAGAATTGGTTGATTATTTGGATCCTTTTAGTGAAGGGGTTGTTTTGGCAGTAATGCCCCCTAAGAAATGTTGGAAAAATGTTAATAATTTAAGTGGAGGAGAAAAGACTTTAAGTAGTTTATCTTTAATATTTGCTCTTCATAAATACAAACCTTCTCCTTTTTATGTAATGGATGAAATAGATGCAGCCTTGGATTATAGGAATGTAAGTATAATTAGTAATTATATTAAAGAAATGACTAAAAATTCCCAATTTATAGTAATAAGTTTAAGAAGTGATATGTTCGAAATGAGTAAATCAATATTAGGAATATATAAGACAAGGAATATAAGTAAATTTTTAATGATAAAAGTAGATAAGATTGTATGATGAAATATGGAAGGTGGATGGGGTTAGGATAATAGTAAGGGATATTTGGGGGTTAGGATAGTAGTAAGGGATATGGGGGGTTAGGATAGTAATAAGTGATATGGGGGGTTAGGATAATAGTAAGGGATATGGGGATATGGGGATATGGATTAGAGGGATAAGGATATAAAAGCCTTAAAAGGCCTTTACTATAAGAGGGTTTCCCTTAATCTAACCCTCAACCTTCCCTTACTACCCCCCCCCCCCCTCAAATCATTATTACTCAACTACCCCCCCCACCTTCCCTGTACTCTACCCCCCCCCCTTCAAATCATTATTACTCAACTACCCTTCTTGTCCATTTTTGTATTATTTCTAATGCTAATCTTTTGATTTCTAAATTCTCTTTTGGGTTTAATGAATAAAAATGTACTATCTTCCCTATCCCACTTTCTAATAAATGATTTTTATCTACATTAATTACTTTTAAAATTTCTAAAAGTCTCTTTCTTATATTAATATTAGGAAGGGTCTTGTCAGGAAGAGGTTCTAACCACATTCTTACTACTCCTAAAATATTATCATCCAATAAAACTTCTTGATATTTTTTATTAAGAAGAGTCTTAGTAAATAAATCTAAATTCTCTAATTTTCTTGTAGCTGGTTTAGAATTTTCATTGGATTTATTATCTTCTTCATAGCAATTAATAAGGAAATCTTTAATGGAATTCAAAGGAATATCTTGAGAATTGTCCATAAAAAAAAGGGGGGTTGTTAGATAAGTAGGGGGGTTATGGGAGAAGGGGGGTATAGAATGGGGGGGGGTAGAGTAGAGGACTTGAGAATAAGGGGGTTTAAAGTAGGGTAGGACATGGTAGGTTAAAGGGGTTGAGAACAGATTAGAGGGGTTTAAATTAGTTTAAGGGGTAGAGAACAGATTAGAGCATTATAACAGGCAAATAAACATAAAAAGCATTATTAAGAGCATTATAAAAAGCATTATAACAGGCAAATAAACATAAAGAGCATGGTCAAATAGGATAGATTATGAGTTTATTTAAATACTTGCTGTTGTAGGATTATAATATTTTAAAATTTATACCCCAAATCTAGATAACTCAATATGGTGGAGAATGAAAAGCAAACCCGTAACGAACTAGAAAAGAGAATTCAGAGACTGGGA
>DWIE01000090.1:0-24075 GCA_018248235.1 Choaspes benjaminii
AAATAGGTGTGACGGTGGTACCGACCCAGTCGAACATACACATGTTCTACCACCCGTAAGGTTACTCCAGACACGAATCAAATTAGAAAAATTCGTCTTGCCGCGGGAATCGAACCCGCGACCTCACGTTTCGCAGACCGGCTCATCATCGTCTGCGCCACGGAGGTCGTCAGTTTGTGTTGAATTACAATTTATTTAGTTATGTCCAAATATAAAAAAAATATCGCGCGTGTAATTAATCGACGGTGTAGTCAGAGGTGAACATCACTCACGTTTTATCAGTTACTATCAGTTATGAATATATCCTATTTAATGGTGGATAAATCGGTGACGCTGTAAAAGCCAGTAGGGCTAACAGCAATGACATTTCGAAAAAAAAAAATTAATGGTGGCGAGTTTACTGTCATTTAAACTCCGGGCGGCTACTGAGATTATTGCTTAATAAGTTAAATTTATATATTTGTTTAAAAAAAAAGGACGTATTCCATAGACATTTTTTTTATTTTTGTATTTATGCTTTATTTGTGCCTCAACGATGCAAAGGACAATAAAAGGGGGACTAATGCTAAAAGTATTCTCTGCTAGTCAATATGTACTATAACTAAATAATCAAATTAGGAATCCAGTAAGTGTATGTACTGTTACAAATAGTAACAGCTGTTAATAGGAAGGAATAAATTATGTTAATAAATTAAAATAATAAGTATGATTACAAAAATCTTTATTAAATGCAAACTATACAGTAAAAAAATGGAAGTTTAAAATCAATTATCGAGCGATATCTTGTCAAATACACAAAATATATTAATCTACAAGCAATCTTAGCTACAGATCAACATGTTAGCTTAACACAATATATTATGAATTTAAGTAGTGAAGTTTACAAAAAATGGTACTGAAGTAAAATACCGTGAGTGACGTATTTCTACAAAAGTAACATAACATTTATTTTTTAACAAGTTTATTATAACATTTATTTCTATAATCGTCTTCTGCTTTTGTTTTTCTCTACACACTACACAAAAACACCTTTTATGTTATGAATGATGGCAAGTCGCTACTGTAGCCCATGACATCTGTATTTAAGACCACAAAGGCGGTGCTGCTTTTAAGAACAAAGATTGTGTATGGCATATGGTAGTGTATTGCACCATTACATCGAAATAAATATATAAATAGTGCGAAATAATAACTTTTATTTCTGTATTTAATTGGTTAATGTAATTAATTTAAGAAGTATATGGAAAGAAGGCAGGGCGTCCTTTTCTTTGCAATGGGACATTATGGGCTCAAAATAATAATTTATTTTAACTATTGGTTTATTTTATATCGACAAGTGTTCCATTTCAGTCAGAATATTCTCTATAAAAACCAAACTGAGTTAAGTCTCTAAGTAGTATATATTAGCCTATACTTATAAGAAAGTACATTACAAATATACATGTAGCAAGCAATTGCGAAGCGTAAATTCTTTTTATTTTATTTTTATTAAGAAACTATCTAGTCCATGTCACGATATGAGCGTCAGATTTATAGCGTCACGACATTGAATTTCCATCATAAATTAGACCTTACACTGTTACAAACAATGTCTCAATTTCTACGTTCCACAAGAATGAAAGGTAATTTATGGTGCTTACTTATATTTTGCATATGTTTTTTCGTGCAGTGTGTAGGGAAAAGAGCAAGAGTTCCGGCATAAGAAATGCAAGTGGTTTTAATTTTGGTATAATCAATAACAGTTGAACAACTTAACTTTCGAACATTCCATTGCCCTTCAATACAATTCCACATTCTAGTAGAATAGTAGAATCCCTGATTATACAATATGTTTTGTAAGAGGTTCCCACTACAGTTTAAAAAAAATGTAACTATGGTTATATTATAGAAGATTTTTTTTCTTATAGAATGGCATTTTGGCTCTTGGCCATTTTGCCAATAACAAGTTTAAATTTGAAAATTATAAAATGATAATATTAAAATTTTGGTGATGCACATTTTAATATTGTCCTTGGAGTACATGACGAGGAGCTCCAAGTGCCAGCTCGCACAGATAGAAATTAACTGGGCTAGGGAGACCCAGTATTCACACCGCTCAAGTGTCTATGTTGCGGTTACACATGATTAGTCCACTACGCAATCACTTAATATGATAATCATCACCACTTATCACACTAAAGACAACGTAAACTAATTAAATAACACCAGCACAGCACCGAATTTTGCACTCTGAAGATTCCCGCCAAAACACCGTGAAGAAATAATTTGCACAGTATTTTACCTCAGCTACCATAGATGTAGACACAATACATTAAGGACTAAGTTAATATTGACTATCGAAGGCGTTTTGGCATTTTCACAGCTGTTACAGGTAGATTCAGTACAAAATGATAAAACTAATTATACTAAAGGTAAATAAATCTAATATCTGATTTTAACTACAGCCAACTCCCACGATTGTCAATATACATTATTGTATATGTGCGTTTATATTATACATAACATTAAATATAATTCACGCCTGTTTTGCCCAAAGTTGTAGACAGAGGTTGTACGCATCACCTGTGATTCGACAGTTATGTTTAGCTACCAAAACAGGTGGCGAGCATATTGATATATACCGGGCACATTCTCAAACTTTGGGCTACTATTGAGATTTCACTAGTCAGAATAAATCTAATACCACTTCGACCGACATAGGAATCGAACCCAATACCTAATGCTCAGCAGTCACACTGGCGACCACCGAACTAATGAGTGGTTATGCATATTTAATTTTATAATTATTTTGCTCAAAATAACATAACCGAAAAATATCACTTGAAATGTTGATTACATTTTTTTAAAACTGCTTACAATTAAAACTTATTGATTATCTGCTTATTCTATTATACCTCATAAGCCATTGTACGTTTATTTTTAGGGTGGAAACCTTTTTTGTCGCACGTAGGAATTCCTATTGGCGATGGTACATTTTACCATTTCTAGGTCATATAACATATTTCTTTGTAATCTTTTTTTATGTTATGAAGTAGCACACGGATTTGCAGGGTACCTGCTGATAAGTAGCTACTGCAGCCCATGACATCTGAAATCACAGATGCGGTGCTACTCTTGAGGACAGATCGAACGCCTCATGTTCTGCGTATGCTGGCTATCACACCCTTACACCGAAACACAATTAGTGCGAACAATACTGTTTCACGGCACACACAGGTGTGACGGTGGTACCGACCCAGTCGAACATAATCATGTTCTACCACCCGTAACGTTATTCCAGACATGAAACAAATTAGAAAAATTTGTCTCGCAGCGAGATTCGAACCCGCGGCTCATCACCGTCTGCGCCACGGAGATCGTCAAATCTATATTTATTTCTTCTTTTTTATGTTGGCTGCTTAGAAATAATTGATCCTAGCACATGGTCACTTATGTTGGTATGTTTTGATTTAATATATAATTTTGTATTGTATTTTTGGTATCCACTAGTGTTGTATATCACGTATTGTACTAGCCAATGCCTGCAACTTTGTTCGCGTAAAAAGAAAATGCGCCTGCGCGTAAGCAGTACCCAAATTCTCCATGACAAAATCATGGATTCGTAAGACAGTAATAACGTTCAACGAAATGCAGACGGCGTGATTTTTTTAATGTAATTGAAAGTAGCAAACGGGCTTGCAGTTCAATTGTTCTTAAGTGGTTACTGCATCCGATGGCAGTTCCAACCGGTTTCAGACAGATAGGTGTAGGTGTTTCCAGTAGAGCCATATATCTAACGAATAAACTAAAAGATAACATTCGAAATCCGGTTACATTTCAGTCCACTCGAGTGAAATTCCGGGACACAGATAGTTATAAGTTGAATAAATGAAGCGACCAACTTAGCCCTCAAGAGCAGCAACGCACTCGTAACCGACTTCGAACAGATCTCTAGGTCTGTATTGATTCGGTTGCGGTTGTCATGGGCTGTAGTAGTCACTTAACATCAGGTGAACTACATGCCCGTTTGCTACTCCAATTTTCATAACAAAATTATAACTACGTACAATAACTTTAGAGGCACATCATGTCACTGGGAAAATAATACACAGATTATTTAATACAGGAGAACGCGTCTTGTTTCTTCCTACATTCACGGAAGACAATAGAGTTACTAACTATCATTTCACTACAAGCTTACAAACAGCAAACTAACTAATGAGTTGAAACATATTCTTAATGATAAAAGATTTGTTGATTGCTTATGTATTTTTACAAAGTTATATCAAAAGTAGATAAGCATTTTTATGTTACATAGTTATCTTGCTATTCCATACAAAAACAAGAGCTTATAAAAGTATATTTCAGAATATAATTAAAACGTTTTTTTTTTGTATTTTTTCTTTCATTATTTAAAACAATCTGTAATAATTTTATGATTAAAAATAACCAATCCATTTTGAATTTTCACCGCAATAAGGCACATTTAAGCGGTGATCTAAATTCATAAGATGACATTGAATGAAGTAAATGTAAACAAAAAATATCAATGGTTATAAAAGAAAAACAATTATTACAAATATAGTTCAGCATGGACCTCAAGATAAGTGTGGCTTGCTACATCATTTTTCATTTAACTTCCATTAAAACATTTATTTTGATACAATTGTTTTAAAAAATAAATTGTTAATAAAACAATCTGACCAAGATGTAATTTCCTATTGAATTCAAAATTTATGATATAAATCACAAAACCATGTATTTTCAAAACTGTTCATCAATAGTTTTGTTATAATGTGTGAATTGCTTTTATATGGTATAATGTATTTAACCAAAAAATCTGAAATTCATTAATGTTAATTAAAATAAAAAAATAAAACAAAAAGTACTGAATTACGTAATCAAGTGCACAATATTATTAATTTAATTTAAACATAATTAACAATATGAGTTGTTTATTTGAAAACAATTATTTTAACTCACTACTTGTAAGTTAGCTGAACTCCTTTGTATACATTTTCCGATGACAGCATGTAGCAATTGTTTCTTATTTTATAATCTAGTATCTAAAATTCTATGCAATGTTAATGTTACACAAACATGCTGAAAGGCACCAACATTCCGTAAAGTAATTCCGATAAAGGCACATTAAGTTTCTCAAAATCAGTAGCAATACAAAAACAGTTTGTCTCAGAAATCTTGCAAAGGCTCTTGCAGCTGTCCTTGGACAAACTTGGAGCAAGACTGCACTTCTTCACTATCCGCAAACATCTCTTGCAGTTTATCCTGGACATCTAGTAGCGAGCATTTATCAAAAGTGCCCTTTTTCAGTGCAATCATACAAAAATTGGTAAGCGCCTTGAAGCACTGTTTTCGCTGCGCGTTATGAGGTTGATTGTCCCACACCGGAGTCGCCCGAACGTAACTCCAAGCTAAGAATACGTACTGCATCACTGACTCCCAGTGTTGAGACTCGACCAGCACTTTCCCCTGTTCGACGAGGCACTTCTTGAACGCCGCCAAGTGCGTCGCAACGCGCGAAAACGCGGGGGAGTCCGTTTTGGACGTCAATCGTGACGTTGGCAAGCTTTTGAATATATTGGACTTCAAGTAATTAAGCCTCTCTTCCAGTGGAGACAGGTCCGGAACGGGCATCTCTCGCCTAATCTCCTTCTCAATATCTGGATGCTTGTAAGTTATCGTCTTAATCATGTTAATGAGTTGCGTCGGACTGAGGCCTTTCAGGGCGGTGTCTAAAGGCCCCTTGAACTCCGAACCCTGCATTTGCTCGATTCTAGACCTCTTGTTAGGCGGCGTGCCAGGCAGTGGGCTGGTGATTTTGAATTTCTGGGGCGTGCTTATGTCGCTAAAGTCAATCTTTTCCGGCGTGAGCGGTATGCGTTCCGCGTCGCCAAGGAGGAGCCTTTTTCTTGGAGTTGAGCGCAGAGTAACACCGAGTTTGGGGGGCGAGTGGCGGCCGGGTACAATTTTCGGTGGGGTACGTACAGCAGAGTGGAAAGTGGCGTTTCGTTTCACGTCTATATCTGGAGACCATGCTGCTGGGAGACGCTTTCGTCCTGAAATGAAAAAGTACCAATCAAAGTACGTCATTACGTCAATGACACAATTTTGACACTCTATTTGATGCTCTATTAATAAAATATCACACCACATGTATCTCTGACTCGGCCTTGGTGTTTCCTTGAGAATTGCATATAATTAGCAAAGACATAAATGCGACAATTAGAAGTTCTTGATTTTAATTACAACATTTGAAACTAAACTTATGTATGTATAAATATAATTACTATTTTTCTATTAATAATATAGTCAACAACAGTTTAAGCACACAAGACATTAGAATATTTTTTAATGTTATGAAGTAAACAAGCTTGCAGTCTATAGTCTATTTCATAAATTAAAAAAATTCTATTTGCTGGTAACTACAGATGTCGTGCTACTTCTGATGACATAGATCAAATGCCTCATGTACTTCGTATGTTGGCTATCACACCCTTAAACTGAAACACAAGTAATGCAAACGCTACTGTTTCAGAGTACAAATAGAGGTAACAATGGTACCAACCCAGTTGAATATGTTAATATTCAACCACTCGTGATATAACTGATAGAAACTAGCAAATATCAGATTTAAACTGGAAAATGTCTAGCGAACTAGTAGTTACCAGTTACTGGACTCTAATACCTCACAGGTAATCCAGTGAACACAAATTGCAACGGGATCTCGTCTAACGCCTCATAGGTCTGATGCTAACTGGAAGTTAATTGTCCCCTCTATAGCATGGTTACTTTTTATTTAATTCTAAGGTAGGTTCGCATAATGCCTCTAATGAAAAGAAATGATCCACCCTATTATGTTGCCTGTTCACCTATAAGGTTCTATTCACTCTTGCTTTGAAAATTCCCAGACCATATATTACAACGAAGGAAGAGCATTTTACTCATTGGCCTTTTCAATTATAAAGGACAATGAGAAGCACTTTGTCTTAACCAAAGGCATGTCTTTTGGTAAGGGTGACAAACAGTAGTTCGCCTGCTTGACCGTAGATAAAATGGGACTGGAGGGATCAAACCATTCAGTACCTGTGCACCATAAAACCTGATCATTAATCAATCGTACCTCGCTGCTGTATGAGCAGTTCGTCAGGCGACGGCGCAGGACTGAGATATCCTGGTGGCAGCCCTGGGGATATGTCACGGGTGTTGGTGAGTGAACGCAGTGGCGTCACTCGCAGCCGGTCCATACGAAGTGGGATCTCTGCCAAGGCGGCGCGCGTCCGCCGCGTGTGCGCAGCTTCTGGCAGATCAGGGGATCCGCCCTCCATAGCCGAGTGTGGGACGCTCGGACTATGTGATGTAGACTCCTGTTACACTTGCCCAATAAGAGTAGGTACAAAAACATATTGCTTCCGAATGAACACTACACACGATAAAATTTGTTGGTGACCCATTTTGTCTATTATATTTGTTTGCTTTTAAGCACATTACGTTAAGACTACTTTATACAAACAATATACCATACAAATATTGGTAAACTTGATAAACATTAATTTAAAATTTAAACACTTTTTATGCCGTTCCTATCATATTTCACTTTCACACACCAACATAGTCTCCCTTTCTCGCTATAATGTCTGATAATACTCTAATAATCTCTGTCTCACAGATAATTTTCTCATTATTCTCCTTTTCTCAATTTACTCTCACATGTAAGAACCACTCTCTATCACTGTTCCTTGTTCGTTTTATTTTTATCTCACAATTTTTTTTTATTCATTAGAAGTCTATTTCACAAACATAATAATGAATTATTTATAAATATTTTAAATTTTTATCTCCAGATACAACTTCACTATTTCACTCCTTTATGTATTTCATTCTTATAAAAGTTTTATTTTATTTTATTTTATTTTATATATTATTATACTCTTTCCTCAAATTCAAACTACCTCTTGAGCTTGACCTCTACAACAAACTGAGAACCCTGAAACATACCAGACAAACAAACAGAAAGAGAGACGATATTATACCTAATTAACTTTTACTATAAGAATACTTGGCGTCAACAAAGCAAATTTTAATTGGATTAAAAAAATCTTCTTTGTATGATACATGCTGTAAAGAATACATTATTCTTTGCCATTGTAAAACCATAGCTTCGCAAAGACAATATAAACACTTTATAATTTTGAGTAGTGACTACTGACTTGACTATCACTAGAGTGAACGAGCGGTACTACGACATTACATACATATACCTTACATTACATAGTTCGTACATAAACATAAGTACAATAATTACAATACATTGATTGAATTGTTGAATTGAAAGTGAATTGTAGTTTTGTGAATGAATTTATTACTTTTATAAGTGAAATTTGTTGGTCGTTATTAAAATAGACAGGAGAATACTAAGGATTGCTACATTATAAGTTTCACTAACTATTGTTAATTTCTTATATTATGAGTGTAGGGTGAAATACGGTTTCATTTGTGTTCTTTCTTTCCACGGATTTTGATACAAACATTTTGTAGACAAGTGTGTTAATGAGTTTTGCAGTACGGGACCGTGATAGTTTTTAAAAGCGAAGTGTTTGTGATAGGACTTGTTAAGTTATAAATACGAACTAGGGCAAAATTGTTGGGGCTGGTCATCGTATGTTCTAGACTGTTGGACTTCGCGCATGATGGCTCGGCGTTGCGAGATGTGACAATGGAGCGACTCTCGCATGATCTCAACCTGGCTTTGGAAGAGAGCAACTGTGGGCGTCCGGAGAGGCGAAAACTGGGGCTCCGCAGGCGCACCCGGTCCGCGGGGAACCTCCCAGCGGCAGTGGCGGTGAGCCTGGTCGAAGATGGCAGCTCTAGTAGTCCACCCCAAGCGCCCGTCATCACCCAACCACTCTCTGACTCCGATGACCCACATCTAAGCATGCGCAAGTCAACAAATCTAAAGTCGAGACAGTATAGTCAACTTGGCAACTTTGAATCTGACTCTTTCAATGAAAACTTCTCACCGACAAGGCCAGCAAATGCGAGAAGAAAAAGGAAATACAAAAAAATGCCAGTTGACTATGTTGATGGCAAAACGTCTCCACCGGTTGAGATTCTAAGTATCACTACTGAGCCCAACTCAATACCAGCCACAATCATCTTGCAAACCCAGGGGCTATCGCCTATGATACATATTGGCAAACACAAACAGGAGAGGAATGCGTTTTGCGGCAAACGAAAGTGGTCCCACCGGGACAAGGGTGACGGTTGTGAAATGCGTGAACGATCGTTCAGCGGGGGCTGTTCATCTAAATCGGCGTTTTTCAAAAGCGACTTCAAATACAGAAAGTACGATGACAAAAAAAGGAAGGACGCAGTCTTGCAACCGGGAAAAATTGTACTCAAATCGCATAATGCTGAAGGTGCGAAGCCGTCCACGTTTACGAACACGCCTTCCCTGCCCGGTAGTTCCAGTTTTAATTTTGTGTACAAAAACGCATCGAAAAATGGGACCCCAACGCTGTCAAAGATGACCGGGTACCGAATAGCGACAGATTTGCCACCCTTCTTTAACCCATCTACCAGTTCGTGCAAGAATAATCTGGATGTCAAATATCACAGGAAAATTAAAATTTTGAATAAGTCCCATCCGCCTCATTCTTTACGCAACCCGCTGCAATTCGAAGACTCTAGTGGCATGGATTGCACAGGAAACGAGAGCAGCTCTTTAAGCAGTAGCGACTCAGATGGAGTCATTACCAATGACAGCGACCGGGAAGGGGACGACGAACTCACAGACTGGCCTGGAATCGAGGAGTTGAAAGTATTCAACAAGAGCCTAACATTCAAATCGTCGAAGTCGGTCAACAATAACTGCACCAAGTCGGTCAGTAACATGCCCCCACCGAAACGTTTCAAAAAAGAAAAGCAGCACTCAAAGAGTGGTTGGACGAGTTCCAAGAACAGGTTCAAGAAGAAACGTCCCAAAGTCGATTCGGGGAACGATGATGACGCGATGATGTCCGATTCCAAAACGGTTGTAGATGTAAATGATGAGGTTTTATTGAGGGACAATAAGGGAATCCTCCCGCATTCCTCTTTTTCAAGCTTCAGCGACATCAAGAACGCCGGGGTGTCCGGTCTGAACGCGGATGAAACGTTTTTTCATTCCTTTCAGGCATTTCAGGAAAAATCCGAACAAAACGAGGATCAGTTCAATCAGACACCGCGCACCAACTTCTCTTTGCAGAAAACATCGTCGAGTGACTTAAATCTGAGTGAGAAATCGCCTCAGAGCGACCACTATTACAGCGAGCATTCAATGGGAAATGCTGGGGTCACTGAAGTCAGGGAAATCAGAGCCGGCTGTAGACGGATACGCGAGGAGAGACCTGGATTCTTGATCCTCAGTGCTGCAAACGAACAGCTATCCAAGTTCCTGCAAGACTCGTGTCAGACTGAGCTGAAACTGCCAAGTTTCCAGGATCCAGAGGAAAGAGAGAAATTGGAATCCTTGGCCAAGCTGTACTCATTGGAGTTGCAAGTGGAACTGGGCCGCCCGATATTGAGGAAGACCAGCAACACAATGCAGGCAATCCGCGTCGAGCATTCCTACCACAACTTTCCGTCGGATCACAAGCGCAGATGCTACGGCGAAGACGCGGACACGAGTCTGAGCCTTAGCGACCAGAATTCTGTCGCCTCTGCCAACGACCTAGACGAGAGTCAGGATCTGACAGAAACTCAGAAATCCGACACAAATAGGAACCGAGAGATATACGACAATTTCTCATATTCATTAGTGGACAAGTCATTATTACACCCAGGCGAATTGGATTAAATCAGGCTAATTTAGTGCCTGTTGTTTATTTATACCTATTTACACTTGAAAGCAGGGATGATATAACCTCAATGTAGCGTTTTTAAATTGTCATCGATAAAAATTACCGCTACCAGACAAATGTCAAAAACTGAATACTCCAATAATGATAATAACGACTTCATAGTTTGGCCTAGTCTGGCAGTAGCTTTATTATTATATTTATACAGTACGAATATTGTTCCCGCAATAAACATTCTATTCTAAATATATAGTTATTTTTGATATCGACTTGTTACCAGTATCCCAAGCCCTGCTTAGAGGCTTGGTAGTAAAAAGAAAGCAGACAAATAATGGGTAATGAATAATTAAGAAGTAATTGGAAGTATCATGTCATTGCTATTCTTAAAAATAATTGCTACTGCATTGTGAATGCGACCAATAAGGAGTGAAATAAAAATTCTCATTACTAAAATCCTAGCAAACGTAGGTACAACAACAAGCTTTAAAAGTTTATTCGAGTGCTGCAGAAATCAATTGGTTATTGCGAAAGAGTGTACACTAGTTTTTTTTTTTTTTATATATAGGTCATACATTTTGTTTTTATTTATGCTTTCTATTCACGGCTTTCTGTTCTATTCCTCTGTGTCCACAGCCATTAACATTTGTCTTAATTTATATCATATTGACACATTCGAAGTTATGTAAAAATGGAATAACAAATATTTCAATAGATTTTGTAAATCATTTTTAAATAAATTGTAATTTGTTCTGCACTCATTATTTACAATAAGTCTCTCTTTGGGACGTTTTTCATTGTTAAAATGATCAGATAAAATTGATTGAAATAGCCTTAACAAGTAACAGTGTTATGTAATTGTATTGAATATATATTTAACCGTAGTATTGGTGGTTGTTAAATATATTATGTATTATCTCTTTTGTATAATATTAGAATTTATATGGTGTTAAATAGTCTCCCATTACAATAGTGTTGCTTTCTGTCATTCATATTTTAGGACATGTTAATATTAAAGTATATTTAATAAGATAATTATGATAATGCTGTTATAGTATGTTTGTCACATTATAAATTATATGGAGTTTCAATTCAATAAAAGTAGAGACAGTTGGTTTTCTGTTAATTTTTTAAAAATAAAGTTTATGCTCGTAAATTACATGAAGTCTTGAACATGTATTTTGAAAAAGAAATATAAACTTTATGGTGCGTAACTGCCTTCCATAAATAGTTAGTTATATTTGTTTCTAACCAGGCGCCATTTCACAATTATGCAGCTGTTCTAATTTTGAAATATATTGTTCCCGCGATGTGAATTTTACAACGTATATAAATAACATGTACCTATCATTTATTATAAATAACTTCAACAGTTAAAATGAAGTTTTGATTAAATTAATGGCGCGTCCTATCTGTTGCCCTTCAAATGCCCTATGGATTTTTTTGTAAAATATTTGTGACTGATAGCTTTATTCAATAACATAAGTGCTACATATTTTCCTATATTTAAAAGCAAATTTGCTGCACGGAAAAACCTAGAATATTTAAGTTTGATTTTGTTTTATTACTTTGAATTCACATATCAGCTTCAAGCTACATTTTGCATTAACTTTTTGTAAGAACTTCCATATTATATTTCTTAATAGTTTCGCTGAATTATTCAAACAATTTTTTTGCTGTATTCTGGGACCAAAATGATTTTTGATGAGTATACATCACTCTATTTTTTGTAAGTTTGCTTTAAAAGCAATTCTGTCACAATTGAAGCTGCTCATGCTTCTTTTGTATGATTCTGAAGAGTATATGATGGGTAGTAAGACAAAGAGAGACTGCTTCCTTTATTACGTAAAGTATCAGCACAGGGTGCGTCGGCAGCCATACTTGAGATACTGCCATTTTACGACCAGAGTTGCGCGTCTATACATGTATGATATCGTTGAATGTCACAAAATTGATATCTCGCAGCTATAAAAAAGACAGGCAAATCAACCTTTCGGCGCGTCGTCTAAACAAAAAGCTTTAAACTTAGTGGTATTTATTTATTCTCAATCGTTCGATAATTAATGTCAAAATCTTTAATGGCAATCTACATCAAGTTCGTTGCCTTTAAAAGTAAAATTTTATAGCCCTAAAAAAACTTCGCTTGCATGTGGAGTTTACGGCTAAGTTCGCGGTATTATCAGCTCTTGGTGACACGATATGGCGAAGATAAATATAATGGCTTTAACAGACATTTACTTATCAACACACGTCTTGGCCACACTTACACTTCACACGGTTGAATTATATCAAGGGGTCGTATTACAAAAGGTCATATAGATATCTTCTCGCGAAAGCCGAGTATTCCAGATATATACAAGCATTGCAATGTTCGGTAACAACAAACGTGTAACGATTGTATTTATAATGTACGAAAAACATTAGCAATGAAACGCGTATTTTTGTGTCACTGTCGATTATGATAGAATGCCTTACAAGTAACATACGTACTAGCCTATGTAAAGGCAACAGATATGTTGTTAAAAACAACATTATTATGTTAATATGTCATAATCGTTATTTTGCATCATTGACGACCTCCGTGGCGCAGCCGGTGATGAGCCGGTCCGTAGTGCTAACGTGGGAACGAATAGCGGTGCGTGATATTTGTTTGTGCGACAATTTTATAAACAATTTTGCTTATGAATTAAAATTGTTGGACTGGAGAGAATCGAAAACACAAGTTCCTATACAAAATTGCAGAATAGGCTTTTCCAATATTTGTTCTGTGGTACTTATATTTTACATATGTATGATAAAAAGCTCGGTCTCCTTAACTTCTTTGCCCTGCACACAATACAAAAACGAGGAAAAAAAAAATCTTTTGCCTGTATTTATATTCAATATATGTGAAACGCTCAATTTATTTGGATATAAACGAGAGGAAGCTATCTATGATACTGAGTAACTTCAAATAGAGAACAATCGACACTTAGTTCGTGTTTTTGTATCTCACTCACTAATTGTAATGATTGTCAGATACATTAGTTGGTTGTGACTTTGTCATATGTAAGAATGGTGAAAGAAATCGCATTTCAGATACGGGTTCAACTAATTGAACTTAACTTTTCTAAAAAGTTATAATCGTGGATGTTGGTTGCTTTCCATTTTAGTCTCTTATAATAATTTTTACTTCTCGGTAGTATGAGTTTCTTTTGTAAACCATGTCATAGTGGTTACACAGGATAATCATATTAATTTTAATTTGCCATGTTTTAATAACACATGTTTTTAGTTATAGGAATTTGTAATAATATTCTAGTAATATACATAATAGCTGCTGATGTTTTGATAGACGTTTATTTAAGCAAAATTTATCTGTACATAACTGTTTTGATGAATGTTGCCATGTAAAGAAATTTGCATATTATAATTAAAAGATTATGCTATATAAAATGTGTTATAATTTGTCTGTATGTATGAGGTGGGCTGTGTTACTGGATATATATGTTTCCATGTATCTCATGTCTCTTATGTAAAATCATTAGAGATAAATTGAGCAAATACAACATTTATATATAATTAATCATTACTATGAATTATAATTCAAAATTGTACACAATCTCTTGTTGTGTTCTGTTTTGTTAGTTAATTAATTCTGATTTTTGACGGGAAGACCAAAAACATAGCTTTTTTAAATAAATTTATTAATAATAGGTAATTAAAAATACAAACATTTCGAAAAAATAACAATAAAAGAATCATAACAATGAGCACCAGCATACAAAAATCGTTTGACGACAATTAAATTATTGATAACTCAAAAAAACCTGTTGCATTCAATTCAAGCGCTTGTCTTTTATCTGATATCACACCTCTTTTATTATGATTCCTAGATCATAACCTCATATGAACATCTCTTTTGTTGCATGAAAATACAGTTACTGTAATCGAATTTGGAATGACTAGCCTAAAAAGTTAGATATCAAATATAAATATCTTAAATTTTTTTTTGCATGTGTTTAAATCACGTTTAACATTTATGTATCCAATGTTTAAGTCTGTAATTGACACTATTTCAGTTTCGTATCACAGTTGTTTTGTATTTCATATAATTTATATAATTGAAATATTATCTTTCATTCCCCAATTCTTTCCATCTCGCGTCTTTCCAAAGAAACATAAATAAGCATTCATTTGTACATTGATTCATTATGAGTCTGACTCATTAAAAGAGCGTTATATTAATATAATAAAAAAAATAATTATATGATAATGATAATATAGAATAATTTTAAAACCATTAATCTCTTCAACAGATTATCAATAATGATATAACCATCAGCACCGACTACAAAAAAAAGATTTAATATAAACCTAAAGGCAAGTCAGTGCTATAAATAAAAAAAGATAAAATGTCCAAGCAAATTAGCAAAGAAATCCATAAATCAAATTCATGCTGCAGTCTGTAGTAAAAGTTTTAGTCTATAGTGTAAAATTGTGATGTTCGGACATGGATTCTTATATTTACGCTTAGCGAAAATAGATCTTATTTAAGTTACTCTATGGTGCAGATCAAGTCGTCTCCCTCCAGCTTCTGTCCGTTGGTGATGGCTACGGAGAGTATGGTGCCAGCCCGGGGAGCTTGGACGATCATCTCCATCTTCATGGCTGACAACACCGCGATAGGCTGCCCTTTCTCCACTTTGTCACCTTCTTTCACTTTGATCGTTAAGACAGTTCCAGGCATCGGTGCTCCCACTTGGTTCTTATCGCCTTTCACCGCCTTCGGGTGGATCTTCATCTCCTTGCTAGCGTTCTCATCCCTAATAAACACAGACCGCAGTTGTCCGTTCAGCTCGAAGAACACTTCGCGCTCGCCGGCCGCTGTCATCTCGTCGGAAGCTGCGAGTGTGCGGATGTCCAACGTCTTACCCCTCTCGATCTTCACCTCGATAGTTTCACCAACTGATGGTCCAACAAGGAAGGTTTTGGTGTCGAGATGCTTGACGGGTCCATACTTCTCGCGGATCCGGAAGAAGTCGTTCGCCACTTGCGGGTACATCGCCGCTGACATCACGTCTTGTTCGCTCACGTCAGGGTATGTTTCCTGAAGTTCCGATTTCAGCTTGCTAAAGTCTAGAGGCGGCAGCTCCTTGCCCGGTCGGTCTTCTATCCTCGGCATGTCCTTGAGAACTTTAGATCTGAGGGGTTCGGGGAAGCCGCCAGGCGGGATGCCGATAGCGCCCTGCAGGAACTCCACCACGGACTTGGGGAAGGAGAGGTCTTCTGCTTTCGCTTCGATGTCCGCTGCCGTGAGCTTGTTCTGCACCATGAACTGGGCGAGGTCGCCCACCACCTTGGACGACGGTGTTACCTTGATGATGTCGCCTAGCAGCAAGTTCGCCTCTCTGTACGCTTTCTTGACGTCCTCGAACTGGCTGCCAAGGCCGAGGGAGAACGCCTGGAACTGCAGGTTGGTGTACTGCCCGCCGGGGATCTCGTTCAAGTATACGTCCGCGTTGCCAGACTTCATGGTTGCGGTGCATTCGAACGGACCGTACAGAGTACGGGCTTGTTCCCAGTACGCTGAGTATTCTGATACTGTTTGGAGGGGGATGCCGGTGTCCAGCTTGGTGCCCTGCAGCGAGGCGACGAGCGCGCCCATGCTGGGCTGCGAGGTGAGCCCCGACATGGAGTCCACGGCGGCGTCCACCACGTCCGCGCCCGCCCCCGCGCACGCCAGCATGGCCGCCACGCCCGCGCCCGACGTGTCGTGCGTGTGCACGTGGATGGGCACCGACGGGTGCTTGTCGCGGATCGCGCTGATCAGCAGCTTAGCCGCCTGCGGTTTCAGCAAGCCAGCCATGTCCTTGATGCCCAGCACGTGGGTGCCAGCCTTCACGAGCTCATCCGCCAGGTTCAAATAGTACTTGAGGTCGTATTTCTTTTTGTTCGGGTCCGACACGTCACCAGTGTAGGAGATAGCTGCCTCTACCACACCGCCCGCCTTGCCTGCAGCCTCCATGCCGAGGATCAGATTGGGAAGATAGTTCAGTGAATCGAACACTCTGAACACGTCCATACCGGTTTTCACAGCCATATCACAGAATTCATACACAACGTTGTCGGGATAGTTCGTGTAACCGACAGCGTTAGCACCGCGAAGCAACATCTGGAACGGGATGTTCGGGATCAGCCGCCGCATATCTTCCAGACGCTCCCACGGGCACTCGTGCAGGAATCTGAGAGCCACGTCGAAGGTGGCGCCCCCCCAGTTCTCGAGCGAGTACAGGTTGCTGAAGTTGTGCGCGACGTAGGGCGACACGGCGAGCAGGTCGTGCGTGCGCACGCGCGTCGCCAGCAGCGACTGGTGCGCGTCGCGGTACGTGGTGTCCATCAGTAGCAGCCCCTTGTGCTGGCGAACCGCCTTCGCGAACGCCTCGGGCCCGCCCTCCTGCAGGATCTGCTTGAACCCCTTCGGGGGCTGCACGGCTGTGTTTTCCCCAGTCATTTCCTGTCTTTTAATGGCGTCAGGCGAAAGGTCCAAAGGCACAGGCGGTATGTAAGGCTTGACGTCAGCGGGCGGGATGCTGGTGGCCAGTGGCGTGGCCGGCCCGTTGACCAACACATAACCGAGGTAGTTGAGTATCTTCTGCGCGCGGTTCTGTGACGGCTTGAACATGAACAGCTGTGGATGCTCGTCTATGAAGTATGTGTCCACCGCACCGTTAAGGAACTTCTGGTTCTCCAACACATTAAGCAGGAAGGGGATGTTGGTTTTGACGCCACGAATACGGAACTCGCGGAGCGCTCGGTTCATTTTCGCAGCGGACGCTGAGAGGTCTTGCGCGTGGGAGATCACCTTAACAAGCAGAGAGTCGTAGTATGGAGAGATGATAGCACCAGCGTAAGTGGAAGCGGAGTCCAGACGGATGCCCATACCCTCACCAGATCTGTGGAAATGTTTTATAATACAATATAATGTAATGTTACTCTTTAAAGTGCAACTGCATTTACAAATAAGTGTCTTTCATAAAGATGAATTTGAATTGTATAAAGAAATGGCCCATAAAATGGTCTATATCGAAATCTAGGGGTCGTTAAGGAGGTACAAGAGGTCCAAGGGGCCATGGGGGAAAATATTGGGAGTGTATGAGCTGTAAAGGGGGGGGGGGGGTAATGTATATTATTTCAATATTTAATTTTTAACTTCCACAAATAGAATAATACATATAAAGACAGTTTTCATGTCCTTACATTATACTTTTTTACTAAATGTCAATCACAACCGATGACATTGAATAAATTTTAAGTTATCGAGGAAGTATTTTAGGTTTAACCAAAGCCATAGATACAATCTTCAAGTTACCAAAAATTTTGCATAACTTAGATGTTAATGACATTGCAAAAATATTATACCAACAAGATGAGCAAGGGGGTCTACACGAAACATAAATACATGTAAAAGGTTACACAAAGCAGAAATACTCAATAGCCTCTAGTATTTTACTATAAATATTGTCTTTCAATCACATTTTGTGACTAAAATTTGGACTAGTAAATCTTTCAATTGATGTGAAAGTAGCAAATAAGTATATATTTCTCCTGGTGTTCATTGCAGTCCGTGACATTTGTGATCAGCTTTAAACTCATCCATTGTCCTGTCTGAGGTCAGTCACAGCTGATGCTACTCATGTGGTTTAACTTACTTATTCCATGTACTATATGCATACCAGTACCCACACACTTCAAAAATATAAAAGATACTAAACTGAAACAAGTATCATGTTACCCTTACCTGAACACTTCGATCCTGCCTGTAGAAGGCTGGAAGTTGTTGGCCGGGTCCTCGGTGGTAACTCGGCACTGAATGGCGAAGCCCTGGGCCTCAATCTTGTCCTGTGTGAGCCCCAGCTCTGGTAGAGTCATGCCCTCCGCTACTCTGATTTGTGACTGGACCAAGTCTATGCCGGTAACTTCTTCTGTGATCGTGTGCTCTACTTGAAGCCTGGCATTGACTTCAATGAAGTAGAAGTTGTCCTTGTCATCCAGTAGGAACTCAACGGTTCCGGCGTTTTCATATCCCACGTATTTGGCCAAATGGACTGCACAGTCTGTCATCCTTTGACGAGTGGCGGGGTCGAGGCGCGGCGCGGGCGCGATCTCCACCACCTTCTGGTGGCGGCGCTGCACGGAGCAGTCGCGCTCGTACAGGTGCACCACGTTGCCCGCCTTGTCCCCCAACAGCTGCACTTCAATATGCCTGGGTCGTTCGATGAACCTCTCGATGAACATGGATCCGTTGCCGAAAGCGCCCAACGCTTCAGACGAAGCTCGCTCGAACGAAGATGCAACTTCGCTCATCTCCCTCACCACTCGCATACCACGGCCACCACCACCGTACGCAGCCTGAAAATAATATTTGTAGTCTATTTATTTTTAAAGTTTAAAAGTAGAGTAGCTATTTATCTGATGTTAAATGACTGCTACAGCCCATGACAACCGTAACCGAATCAGTATCAGTACAGACCTATCGATCTGTTCGAAGTCGGTCACAAGTTGCTACTCTTGAGGGCTAAGTTGGTCGCCTCATTTATCGTGTGCGTACTGGTTGTAACACCCTTCAAGCTGAAACACAACTCATAAGAGCTATTTCAGAGCAGAAATAGTTGTGGTGTAGTCACCCGGACGAATCTAGATATACTTATTTAACAAAAAATATATTTTTAATTTTACAAAAATAGACGATTCTAGAGCGGTCACGGGAAGATCTTGATATACACGAGAAAGATTGGCCCCCCAAAGTCGAAGATAGAAGTGTATGGAATGGGGTAGGGGGGCTTTGCCCTGCTGTGGGATATAATAATTCTAATAATTTATTTTCTAAATTATATGAACTTTAATCTAGTAGAAAAGAAAGCATTCTATCATAATAAAGGTAATATAAAGTTCATTTTTAAGTATTTTCTATTACATATAAATATTGGGATATTTAATTTTGATTACAGTCAATGTTTCAGCAATAAAACTTCATGTATACTTTTCACTTTTTTAGAACGCAAGATACCTCTATCATTGGATTTATATGGACATAATACCCATGACCTGCATACAATAAAAATATTATAGTTATAAAGTCATGAAATGTTATACTATTATTAATATTCAATTCGAAGTTCGTTTCTTAAAATATCTATCAACAGAATTTGAAATTGTTAATAAAAATCTAAAGTAAAAAAATTTAAAGTCCGTATCTATATACTATACATACATACATATAAAATCAACATTATTATTTAAAATGCTTGTATAACAACCTAATAACCACGGGTGACCCAAGAGCTGGCAGATCCTCGCACAAAGGATTAGCATAGCTATCCAGCGAGGGAATGCTGCCAGTATGTTGTGAACAACACCGCGAGGTCAGGTCCTTTGTTTTTATTTAAAAAAAAATTTTAAAATTTTGTAGGGCTTTTATTGTTTCGTTTAGTTTTTAGGTTTTAGTTTAAGAATCAGTTATTTTGATCTACATAAAGTAATGATATGAAAAAAAAAACCTAACAAAGATAAATAAATTAAATTAAAATATTATGATATTAAAGAATATCTATCGTTTCGTTAATTTAAATAATTTCAAGTACCTTAAAGATAACAGGAAGACCATGCTGTTTGCAGAACTCTAACGCTTCTTCCTTGGTTGTTATTGGACCATCCGTACCAGCGACAATCGGGACCTGAGCTTCAATGGCGGCTCTTCTAGCAGCAACCTTGTCACCCATTTGTTGCACCACTTTCGGGGATGGTCCGATAAACCGGAGCCCTGCATCCAAGATTGCTTGAGCAAAGTCTGACCTGTAATTACGATGAACTACTAACTATTTTTATTGGCTATATATAGCAAATTTGTTTTTGCATGTTTGAATATGCAAATTTGCTTCTAATTTAAGTGAATAGGAGTAGATCATCATCATCATCACCCGCATCATACAAACTTTCACCTCTTTTATTCCATTTTTATGTCTGATTTAAAAAAATCTTTCTACAGTGCTCATCTATAGTGTAAAAGGAAACCGTAAGCAAATTTTGACGATCCTAACTCCAATAGTTTTGGGCTTTGCGTTGATATGTCAGTTATTCTTATATGTGTAATAGATTACATATTTCTTAAGATTAATCGTTCCTTACAATTATTTTATAGTTTTTTACAATATTATATATACCAATCAATGGAGGCATAGGAATTTGACTATATCATATACTGTAACATCATACATTTTACTTTTACGGTACTGTTAAAAGTAAGACAAAGATAACTCTGCGGTTAATTTAGTACAGTTAATTCATTATAAATTAATTACTACAATGCTAATCATGGGATTAGAATGCTCCACCCACATATTATGTACTTATCTGTAAAATTAGTATGATGATTTTAGTTGATTGTAGGAAGGGCCACTCGATGCAGTATTTATGATTACAAGACCAAGTAAGTAATAGTAATCTCAATTGAAATGATTTTTAGGGTTCGTCTTACTTTTAATTGGCATTTTCCTAAGCTTATTAGTAATGTATTTTAAACTTTATATCTAAGAGTTTAAAGGAATCTTTTAGCTAATAACTTCAGTTAAACTTACCTTTTCGAATTAATAAATGGGGACATACAGACAGTATATTGCTGATATTTTTGATGTTTAAATATGCTAAGTGAATATTTGCAACACCAGCGCAGTTATTTGCCAAAACTAAAGAAACTGCCAAAATTGCCGGCCTCTAAAGTACTCTTTTTTTTGCATCTCGTTCGAACGTCACAATTTCATACCTTTCAGAAAGTAAGCCATATCCAGGGTGAACAGCGTCCACGTCGTTTTCTTTAGCTACCCTGATGATCTCCGGTATGCTAAGGTACGCTTCGACTGGCGGAAGACCTTTCCCCACTAAGTACGACTCGTCGGCTTTTTGTCTGTGCATCTGCAGGCGGTCCTGTTCGCTGTAAATAGCGACGGAGCGGATGCCCAGCTCGGTGCATGCTCGGAACACTCGGATGGCGATCTCTCCTCTGTTGGCAACCAGCACGCTTCTGATTGGTCGATATTCTACAGTCTTTGCGTCTGAAGACGCGGTTCTGCTCCTCGCGGAACTCCACGCTTGGAACTGGGAGGCGGATGCCCGCAAAGCGAATCTAGCTTTTAACATCTTCGTCGTTATTTCAGTTACTGTCTAGTAGGAATACAATAAGTACAATTTTAAGTAATACACTACACTAAAGTATTAATATTATTTCATTTTCGCTTAAGAGTGTCGAGTTTGTACGGATTGACTAGTCACAAGTCTAGACTTGCTATGTTTCGTGTCGGTCGATTTTCAATCTCGCGATTTGTTTTCCGACACGAGCACACAACACACGTCCGCACAGTACACTAGCCGGCACGACACTGAGAATGTAAGTAAGAAGTGTAAAGTGTTTGTTTTGTGTACCAAAGCAGGTCACAGCGACCTCTAAGCTGCTTATCAGGGAGTTCAATGGCAAGAGAGGGTAACGCCTATTCATTTCGTAAGTAGGTCTCATAGTTGCTGATCACGGGCCGTATGGTGGTGTATCTCCTGATATTACGTAAAGTGAATTGGCGTTTCAGTTGCTACACGCTCTGCAACCGCTGCGTGTAGTCAATTATACATAACTAATCTTTGTTTATACATTTTATTAAGTCTTTTAGGCCTCTGTCTTAACAGAAGTAATGTAACTTAGGGCGCTTACGTGGTGTATTATACGTAACAAGATTTAAGGCAATAACATGTAGTTGAAAATATCACAGGTTTTATGAAACGAAGAGGAAAATATTCACTATTATATTATGAACGAGCTAATTGCCACGTCTTCCTCGCGACATACAAATTTTCAATGTCTTTTTCGTGCGCACTTATAGTGATAATGGAGCCCACCCGCATGAAAATTTTCACGGTTCTAGTCCCTGTAGTTTGGGTTGTGCGTTAATATCTCAGCCAGTCAGTTATCCTCATATATAATAATAATAATATCTAGATAAAAGATAGATAAATAACATTCTTTCTGATCATTAAGGTATAATTTTCTTCACGTTTACCTAGTCTCTTTCTAAAGCCTACAATGAGGCACGGGGAAAATACGCAACAAGATTTCTACAGCCAAGTAGATTATTAATTAAATGCAACGAAAACGAGTTTGATTCAAAATTTTTTGAAGTCGTGCCAATTCTCACCAAACTTTCAATGCAATCAATGGAAGAATAATAAATGCATATCGTATATATATTACAAAGAAGCATTAATTTCATATTATACTACTTCTTGCCCATGACGTCGTACGCATATGGTAAATGTTATTTTATAGATAAAAATCCTATCTTTCAATTTGGATCACGTATGACACATGTACAAAATTGCATTGAAATCGGTTCAGTGGTCACGGAGATTAGAATTGACGAACATCGTGAACCATTTTTATATATAAAGATACGAAGATACAAATTGGTTATGATAACGCAATACAATGTGTGACAAATGTAAATGTAAACCAATTTGTCTAGCGTTTGATCCTGCAGTGCTTACAAGAGAAACGTCAATCAAAAATAATTACAAGCATTTATCTAGTGCTATAAATGACAGCGTAACACCAATAGAAAACATTTGCCGTGAGAATGATTGTCACATGTCTTTACATTTATGATAGAGCTGATGGATGACAACATAATTGCGATTGATCGACTTTTTATCAGACACCTATTACCAACGACTTATCTTTGCATAATACAACGTTTCATTATCAAGGTAACTCCGAGGATAACTCACGCGATTATGTTTTTTAGGGTTCCGCACACAATAACCTAGTAGGTCTAGTAAATCTTACGCGCCTGTCTCGACCACCTTATTTTAATGGATTTTGGTGAACCGTAATAGATGGTTGATTGAAAATTTCATAGAAATGGTAACATGACCAAAATTGGAATTGATATTAATAATTACAAACTGAAGTTTCCGAGCAATTAAAGTATAAATATTTTTAAGAATCCCAGGATCCCGGGATGCTACACGGGATTGCAGTCTGCGTGATGGTAAGTAGCTAGAGTCTCTCACGATATCTATAACTAAGGGTAAAAATGCAACGCTATTCATGATATGATGATATAGCATACGCAGAACACGAGGCATTCGATCAATGTCCTCAAGGGTAGCACCGCATCTATGATTACAGATGTCATGGGCTGCAGTAGCTACTTACCAGCAG
>DWIE01000091.1:0-24063 GCA_018248235.1 Choaspes benjaminii
AGTTCAGGAGTAAGTTGCATTGGGGGTATGAAAACAAAATATGAATTTGTTATTTTTGGAGGGAAAGTGAAATATTCGATTTTTATTTTTTTTAGAAAAAATATTCATGTTTTTGAAACAGTTTTTTTAAAAATGCAAAAATGAGAGGTATTTGGGACGAATGGTAAAAAAGTAATTCCGTAAAAAATATTTAGTTTTTATTTGTACACAAATCTATTTACTTAACTTTGTTTTTTATAAAAAATTACTTGGCAAAAAACTCTATCCGTTTTTTTTGAAACACACTGTATGTAATTCATCTTAACATGAAAGAAAATTTTAAAAAAATTTTCGTATCTAGCTGATTTTACTAATTGATAATAAATATCCGAACTATTTATATTCTTAAGGACCCAGGTTCTAAAGCTGTTTGCATACACCTATACTTAGTGTATCTAATAGCGCAATAAGATCAAATTTTGACAAAAACATTCGATATTATTACAGTTGTAACAAATTTTAAAGACAACCTTATATTTTTAGATATAATTTACGTGTTTAAGGCCTAAATATGAAAAAAGCTGATTAAAAAGTTTTTGGATCTTTTAAACTTTTTTGTAGTATAATGGTGTTTTGACGGTCAAACTATGACATCTAATACATCACTGCTGCCACTGATCGCTAACATTTTCTCTAACATTGTTAAAAATTTTTCCTTAAAAGTATTTAAGGCCAGTTTCTTATAATAAGATGTCTAAATATATTGCTAAACCTAACAATTAATCTATTTATACTAATAGTGCTCTGGCTAGCGTTAGCATCATGGTTAAAACTCTAATATTGTACTGTACTGTTTTTTTAAAAAATGGGTGTTGCGTATCTTGCGATAGTTCTCATTTTAAAGCAGAAGTTTACTATCAAAGTTAAAAAAAAATCGATACTATTTTTATATATAAGCTTTACAGCCATGTGAACTGAGACAATCTATTTTACTTTATATGAACAGTGATAAAAAATCAAACACAAAAAAAAGCACTGATAAAAAATCAAGGTCAGTTTACGCGAAATTTTTTGAAGCTATTTTTATAATGGTGTTTAAAGGTTTACTTGAAGATCAAAAAAGCTCTCTTTGATAACAAAGCAAGAGTAATTAACGATTATCGAGAAGAAAATAAATTCGCCAATTGTAAATAAGCACACTAAGACCTTAAGTTTTTAAAGTGTGCAATAATAAAGGTTAAAAAATAAAGGGAAGTTTTAGAAGGCAACAAAATTATAAGCTGCCTTTGTTCACGACGTAAAAACAAAACCAATTGATAGTAAATTACGACGCTTGATTAAATTACGAGTATTTAGGAAAGATATGAAAAAGTGTAAACTTTTTCGACGCAAAAGGTTAAGTTAGACAGTTTAAATATCAAATATTACATTATAAAATGTTTTATTTCCTCTTAAGACATCTAATAGCGTAATTCATTAATTGACGTAAATGATGATTTGGCCGTTTATATGAAAACTAAAAAATCAAAATTTACTTATACCGACATAACTATAGTGCGTAATAAAATTTAAAATGTTCTTGACAAAATTCTTGTACGTTGTACTATATGATAAAATTTCGTAAACGTTGATTTTGAACAACATAAGCCAATACCACATATCTCAAAACCAAAAAAAAATTTTTGTGGCCAATATTATTGCAACAATGATCTAGTCTTTATTTTTTATAATTTGAATTAGATTGTAAATCTTTAAAAAAACTTGCCAGAATTGTTTATGCTTATTCAAAAGAATTAAAAGACAAAACTAGTTAAATGAATAAATAAATAATTTAATAAATTACCGGAGTCTTACGTAAATAAGCCCCAGGCTTTTTTACGATCGAGTTTAAAATACGGACAATTTTAAAATAAATTCATTTAATAAAATTCATCATGACATTCACTATTAGTGTCCGATTCATAGTCAGAAGTCTCTAAAACATTCTCAAAATTACCTTCTATTATTGTTCGTAATTTATTATTTAAGTGTCAACGTAAGAAAGAACATCGAAGTTTTTTGTTATACCAGACAATCTAAACGCTTTACAAATAGAGTTTTAAAATAGCCTTTTCGCTTTGCAAAATAAACTGTAAAATGTGTTCCCAAGATGGTCTTTTCCTAATACCACTTGCTGTAAATTCTCTCGGACCTGAAGATTTCCATTGTATCCATTTTGATTTTATGTTTGCCTTGAATATTGCAAATATAAATACATCCAAAGGTTGGAGGAAAGATGTTGTCCGAGGTGATATAACATGAACTTGTGTGTTTTAACTAGAAAAAAAAATTTAAACATCTTCGGTATGGTGTGATTTGAAAGAGTTTAGCAATAATAATTTTTTACTAGTATCATTAAATGGACCACCTCTATTTAATCAAGATTGTGCCCAATCTTGTATCAATTTTGGTTCATAGACCCACTTTTAAAGACACCTACGACTATATTTCTAGGGATTTCACATTTTGGAATCTTTTTAAGGCCTCTTAAAATTACGAAGGCCTTAAGCATTTCACCAGCAGAAAATATCGTAAACTACAGTTAACCTAGTTTTTTGGTTTCCCGAGCTATTTAATTCCGTATTTTTTTCTCCTTTAAATGAATTTGTATGATTCTCATCATATCGACATATATTGGCGTTTCGTCCATATTAAGCACATAATCATTTGGTGAAAGATAACTCATTTTCTCTGTTAATAAATTAAACAAACTAAAAACAGTTTGTCTATTTTCAAACGACTTCTGTTATCTTCCTGACCTAAACTTGTTATCTTTCTACAGCTAAGCTCATTTCTTGTTAAAAATTTATTAATCCATCCATCAATGGCAATAAAATTTTCACAATTCAATTTTTCTGCAATTTCAAGAGCTTTTTCCCAAATAGAGTTATAAGTGATGATACTTTTACGCTCATTTCTTTCAAAAAATTACCAGTCCACCATCTCCACTTTCAAATGGGGCCAAAAAGGTTTTGGTCCCGATCCTATACTTCTTGCAGGTTGTGTTTTTTGCGAAATCAATTCTTGCTCATTTTTCCTCCATTCACTAAGGTTTTTCTGTGCGACACCTAATATTCGTGATGTTAAATTTACATTATCATTGTTTTTACGAAGTTCTTTAAAAGCACTAAGTTTTCGATTTAGCGTAAAGATCTTTTTTCAAAAACGGGTTTTTTGTGAAAATCTGGTAATAGTGTTTCGCTAGCGTCAACACTAATAATTTTTATGCTTCGGTAATATGCCTTTAAAGACATTTTTACTTTTTAAACATAACAAGAAATTGTTTCAATATTTTACAGACTTTAGATGTGTGTAAGATGGCTTTGTTCATTTGAACTATTTTTATAGTAACATGTTATCTAAACAAAACTAAATACGTGCTTGTTTGTTTTCAGCAAAATATTTTAGATAAAATTAAAAGTTAATCTAAAAGAAAAAATAACAAAAAATCGACTTTTTTGTTTTACCTTTTTAAATTAAAGTAAAAATGTGTTTTTGTGAGTATTTCATAAATAATAAAGATTGTTTCTTTTTGTTTTTTAATTTATCAGTTTATGATTAAAATTACTAAGTAAGAAACAAATATATAAATTAAAAAAATTAAATACGCCCATGCAGCAGAATATAGCATGTTTGATAATTTTTACAATTATGACTGTAATACATAGCACAAGTGTTGTAGGTCCCAAAGAAAATGCACATATTTCTCCACAAAAGTTAGAAACTAGTTCTCTTATTGCTCAATCAAAAATAAAAAAGCTTGAACTAATTTTAAAAAATCACCTGGATAAATTTAAACATGATTTTTTCAAACTTTTAAACATAAAAGAGATTGATTTGCTTGAAGAAAAAAAACTTGAAAAATCACTACAAGACCAACTTAAAGCTATCAAAGAATTTTTTATGGAGCATCTAAGCAATTTGAGAATTGATCCATCAGATTTAGAGGATTTTAAATCACTTTTAAATAAACAACTGGCAACTTTAACTGATTTTATTGAGCCATCACTTGATGATCAAGATAATTATTTAGCGGAAACAGATTTTGAGAAAATAATGAACGAACAACTAGAAGATATAAGGAAATTTTTTGTTGAAAAATTTGACATTCAATCATTCAAACTTAGTACGCAAACACCAGAACATGCAGCTTCACAGCCCTTGTATCTTCAAAATAGCGTTAATGACTTATCATTAAGATTACATGACACCTCTAATCCATCTAGGGCAGAATCTACTAACCTTGAAAGGACATTACAAGAAGAAATTTACAAAAAAAAAATTATTGTTACTGCCAATTCTGATAATGTTTCTCAACATAATACCATCTTTACTAATCATACACCCTCACACAAATCGTCGATTCAAGGCGATGAGGCCTTTTTGCTTAATGATTTAGAAAGCGCATCTCATTTTCTTCAGGATGAAAAAAAAGTTTCAAAGTCAACGCCAGAAATGCCCTATGATGTTTCTAAAAATACTTTAATATCTCAAGATTACAATTATGATGTTAACGAGCATTCGGATCTTATTGCTACCACTTCGTACAATTCTCAGAAAAAAAAATCCAAACGTGCACTTACAAAAAAACAAAATCCTCTCAATGCTAAAAATGCAATCGTTAGAGATACCCATCAGGATAAAAAAACAAAAAAGACCAATTTAAATACTAAAGAAAAATTAAAAAATGATACATTAGACCTCAAGTTTATAAATAAAAATCTTCAAATGGCCGATTTTAGTGAGAATGATTATTTAGAACAGTTTAATCAAATGGGAGATGATCCTTATGTTCTAAAACTCAGTAATGAAGATAGCAAAAATAATGACACTCAATTTATCGCTCAAAAACGAAAAGTTTCTTTACATAAGCATGATGGTTAGATTATTATCCCCCCTAAAGAATTAGTAATTAGCGACTATAATAAAATTCTGCCCTCAGATGGAATGAAAGATTTTCAACTTAAGATAATTGACAATGATAAAATTGTAAATAATAAACATGAAGACACAAATAAGGAGTCTAAAAAGAAAAACAGAGATTTGGTTGTAACTAAGATTCAAACTGATAACGGAAACAATTTAAACAACAAAACAAAAAACTTGGTTCAAAATGATGATGCTTTTATTGAACTCAATGGCATAAGGACGAAAAATATTCAAAATCCAATAATTCTTACCTTTACAGTTAGTCGAAAAAATAGCAACTAAATAAAGGTTTTGTGTATTCTATTTTTGTTTTAACTCTGTTATTTTATATACTTGTGACGGAATCATTTATTTACAGCATATCTTCTCAGATGCGATTTTTTGTTCTGCTTAAAATAGAAATGCGTTCTAGAAAACCGCTTTAAAGGTAAAATGACTGTACTCACAAAAGTAAAATAATTTAGATGTTTAATAATCATGAAAAAAATGTCGGTTCTACAAATTAAACCCCTCTTCTCTAACAGACAGAAATTTAAAAAATCATTCCTTTACAATGAAAAATTATCTCGTTGTATAATTTTAAAAAAAATGTTGTAAATATTAGTAAAAATCTATAGTTACAGTATGTTAAATTTAAAATGGATAGTGTTTACAATAAGGTTTTAATGGTTAAAAAGACAATTAAATGTCTATTTATGTGTAGTTTACAATTCTGCATAAAGCAAATTATTATTTTATTTGTTGTTGACTGTTTTTAAATAATATATTTGAATATTTTTTAAAAAGTGTTAAATTTAAAATGGATATTTTTAATTTAGTATTTTACATGGCCTCCATTGGCCTTAAAAACTGCAGCAGAACGTTTTCTAAAACTTAAAGACAATTTCTGACAGTATTCTAACGGAATCGAGTACCATACCCTTTCTACACGGTCCTTTAATTCTCTAAGATTTTTAAATCGAATATTACTAATTTTTTTCTTAATATACGCCCATATCGTCTCTATGGGATTTAAATCTGGTGATTGTGGTGGCCAACTCAAAAGATTAATGTTTTTTTCTTCGAAATAATACCTTGCAAGCTTTGAGGTATGTTTTGGATCGTTGTCTTGTTGAAATATAAAATCTGATAAACCTATTTCATTAGCACTTACATCGAGATAATCAGAAAAAATATTAAAATAAGATACAGCATTCATTTTGCTATCAACCCACACGAGTCTTCCCACTCCGCAATATGAAAAGCAACCCCATGCCATAATTGATCCACCTCCAAACTTAATAGTAGGTGTCAGATTTTTCAGTTGAAGACCTGTGGATGGAGATCTCCAGACAGAAACGTTTTTATAGATTCATAAAGCTTAATTTTGCATTCATCTGAGAAAATTATAGATTTTATCTTAGTTATTGACAAAGTAAGAAATTTTTTGGTCTCCTGTATTCTTCTAATATGTTCTTTTTAGAGAGGAGAGATTTTTTGATTGAACTGTAGGCAAAGATATTTAGATCATTAAGAAGGTTTTTTATTTTTACATGAATGGAGCTATACCCAGTCTTCGCCTTAACTTCTGCAGCGACTTTTCTCAATCGAAACCGCAAACTTGCCATGGATTTTTTTGGGGGGTAAAACTTGCCACGGAAAAAAATTAAGGGCAAGTTTAGAAATTTAGCTTTTTTTTTAAAAAAAAATTATGTATGAAATTAATATTGAATTAAAGGCATTAAATTTTTTTTAAAAAACATAAATTAAATAAATTTTTTATTCATTCTTTTTTTCTTCATCTTTTTCTTCTTCGAATTTAAAATAAAAAAATTTCATTGCAGTTTCTAGATATTCAATCTTTGTTAAAAAGCCATAATTATTTATCAGCACGAACAGATTTTTTTCCTTAATTATATTTAAAGGCCTATTTTGTAGGTTATAAATTCCTTTATGGCAACATTTTAACTTGATAATGTTTAAATCCTCAAGTGTACATAATTCAGTGATAAATTGTGCAATGTTGGGTTTTTTATTTTCAATAAATTGATTTAGCGTTTTATTGAAACTTTCCGCATTGTTAGATGTCCTGGGAATTTGTCTTTCTATCCTCTCATACGCGTTCCAAAGTCCAATCGGGAAACATGTTTGTTGGTTTAAAACTTCACCATTTTCATTAATATCTAAGTAGACTTTTTCAAAATACCGCAAAAAATTTCGCACAGAGTCAATCTTTTCTCTCTGTACCTTTTCTTTAATAAAGGAATAATACTCTAACACGTCCTCGCTTGGAACAAACGCTAAACACAATACCATTTTTACGATTTTTTTATACGAACTGTCGTTTTTATACAATTTTATTTCGCCCATTGAGCCTATCCTGCGCCAAACAGCTTGACCAAGATGGAACAAGCAACCGTAGTTTTTAGAACCACTAAAAGATATGTTTATTCCATTGATTAGTGCTCTTTCATAATCCGTAATGATGACTTGGGGTTGTAGGCCAAAGATTTCCTTACATTTATTGAATGATTTTATATAGGAGGATTCTGTCTTATTGCTGAGTAAAATATATATTAAAGGGTAAGTTTTACCAAAAATGAACCCATGAATTATTAAAACTTGATAGAATCCCTGAGCAGATGATTCAAAGGTACCATCGATTACTAGTACTTTAACTTTTGTAATATATTTTTTTTTAAATACAGAAGAGAATATTATAAATCTTTCGCTGTCTTCGAAAGAACTATCATAATGTAAGAAGGAGTTTCCTCTAGAATCAACCCTTAAAAAGTCTGGAATATCCTTAATACCTTCCGGGGTGTATCCAATAAGTTTATTTCTTTTTTTTTAACTATATCTCTAATATAGTCGGTTGAAGGCATGAGCTCGATATTTTTAGATTCGGAAATTTCTAAGCAATGTTTCGTTATAATATGTGAGTATCTGTCTGATGTATTAATTGCCCTTTCATGGACATTACGCATTATTTCAATACGTCTAATCTTATCCCACACCTCAGCATGATTATGCTCAACAACATTTAAAATTGTATTTTCGAGACTCAAATATACTGCACCAGGGCAAGATCTCGTTTGACATCGCCAACGTAATAGATCTGCCCTGGTCTTATCACTATGATATATAAAACCCTTAAAAACAAGAAGCCTTGCACCTCTTTGACCTTCAATGTATCGAAAATTATTTTCCATTAAGGGGTAAAAAAAAATTATTTAAATATGGCAAGTTTTTCCCTTAAAAATTTTTCATGGCAAGTTTGCCCTTAATTTTTCCCGTGGCAAGTTTTACCCCCGTAAAAAATCTATGGCAAGTTTCTCGCAAACTCGCCTGCAGGCGAGTTTGCGGGTATCCTTTCTCAATAATGTCTTAGGATTTTTAATTATTTTTTTACAGTGATAATATCTCTGTCGTCAAGACTATGTTTTCTTATAAATCAGGGGCGTCACTCTCGAAAGTCTCCATGGGCTAAAAAAAGGTGATCAAGTCAAAAAATCAAACTTCGGGCCACGTATAAATAAACATTTACAAGATTGAGTGCAAGTTACAGAGCTTTAATTTTTTTTTAATGGATATTTTAATAGTTTATTACTTCCTGAGACCCGAGATCATTTCGACAAACTTAAATTCCAATGGCCAGAAAAATTTTGCCATAGAGGCAACTTTTTAATTTTTTAAAAATTCTTGCGTATCTAGGCAAAGGCTTACTTGTCATGCAAATAATTTTTTAATATTATATGTTGAAGGAGTAAACAGTCATAAGGGGTTTAATGAATAATAAATATATAAGGCATAGCCGCCAACATATTATAAGCTGTATGTGTGTTATTGCGATGGATGGATTAATAGCACACGAGCAGATAAGAGGAGCTTATAATTCAGCATTTTTTTATAGATTTTCTAGAAAACAAACTTCCTGATTATTTTAGAACAAACCCTAATAAGATATTAATAATGGATAATGCTCGCTTTCATCATTCAAATGATGTTATACAGAAAATGAATGCTTTAGGCATTAATTATATGTTCTTACCTCAATGTTATCTCAGTTGAATCCAATTGAAGAGTTTTTTTCTATGTTGAAATCCAGGTATAATTCTTTTCGTTCTCCAGATATGACCATTGAAAGCAGTATAAATACAATTTTAAGCTTAGATTGTATGTCAAAATGTTTTGTTTTGTCTAATAACATGTTAACTCGGCTTAAGAAGGCAAGTAAAGAGAAGTTTTTATTTAATAAATTTTTGTAGTTATTTTTGATTAAATCACGTGGGTATATAAAAATAAAACGATGGGTATATAGAAATGTGAATCCCCGTAATTTGGCGGTGTGTGGGAGTTTTTAGGCCATTTTAAAAATTTTAAAAACTTGTTAATACATTTATTTATTTCAATTTTAAATTCCCAAATAAATTTAGGCAGATCTTTAACGTGAAGGGTCTGTTTTAAACCATGTCTTTCTCGTAAAAATCGTTTTGTTTGAGACCAGAAACCTTCAATACTCTAGGTGTGAATTCTTCTATCTGATGGGCAGACAAAGTTTAATGAGTGATAAAGTATTGAAGGAACTTGGCTTAGAAACCAGAGGAGTGGCATTATTAGAAATTTTATTTGCAAATGGAAAAAGGGGATTTTGTGACTTTGTAGTGGAATTTGATTTAGAAGTTAAGGGATGTAGCAAAAGTATTACATGATGATTTTCACGTTTTGAAAGATCTACCTGAAGTGATATTACTTGGAAATGGTTTTTTAATTTTCAATGAAGTATTATTAGATTACAAACATCAAGTTTTAGTGATAAATGATGAAGTAATAGCAATTATTGGAATAGATCGGTTATATGCCGAGGAATTAGATAAGAAATTTTTTGAGAGAGTAATGCTAATAAGTGAAAAACATCCTATAAGTGAGGTAAAGAATGTAAAAATAAAATTTTAGAGTATTATCGCTTAAATGAAAAGTTTGGAGCTATTAAAAACCGTCTATGAAAATATTTTTGTGTGATCAAATTTACGAGAGTAATTTAGCAACACCAATTTATCATCCATCATCCAATGGAATCAGTGAAAGTTTGAATCAAATAGTAGCTGAAGTCTTACGAATGTACAAAGGAAGAAGTATGTCAGAGATAGTTAACTTAATTGAACTTAGATTAAATAACAAGGCGCTAGGGCCTGTAACCGGTGTGGGAATAGAAAAAACACGGGTTTTCGGTTGCAGGCCCTAAATTGGGAAATTTAGTAACCCCTAAAAATGCAAATTTTTTACGAACCAAAAAATTCAAGATCTGAAATCTTTTCTTCCAATGAAGCAGCAATAGCCTTTGCTGAGGAACATAGGCTGATAAACGGTTACCACACATGCCCAAAATGCTCTGAAAAGATGGTAAAACATCATGACGTGTCGTATTGTAGTAATTTTAGACTGCGATGTACGAATGTAAGTTGCGGCAAATCTAGCCCTATTTTCGAAGGGTTAAAAATCTCAAGTCCTAGAATTGATGTATGTGAGTATTTTTTCATAGTTTATTCTTGGCTTGAGAAAAATTATGAATACAATATCAATAAAAATACGGACGTTTCCCTAAATTCAATAAAGCGAATTAAAAGACTTATTATTGAGGTTATAACAGAGGACAATAAGTCTACATGGGAAAAACTGGGCCAGACGACCCAGTTCAAGTTGATGAAAGTGTCATAATTAGAGGGAAACTTATAAAATCTCCGTCTGACATGTATGACACTGTTAAAAAAAACGACTTGGTTGATTGGAGCTGTTGAAGAAAATACGAGAAAATTAGTACTTAAAATCGTTCTTAACAGAAAAAAAAGAAACTTTTTTAGATTTTTTCAAAGAAAATATACATCCTAATACCGTAGTAAAGACAGATGGTCATCGTTCCTACCCATATGCTGTTGCTGGAATTAACGGTCAGCATAAGATAGTTAATCATGAAGAGGGTTTTAAAAATCTAGATGGCGACCACACAAATTTAATTGAATGTGAGTGGTCTCATTTTAAATCTGAGATAAAAACAAGAAAAGGTATGCCCGGATTCGCAATGCCAAGCTATATAGAGGAATACATTTGGAGAAGAAGGAACTTGATATCACATGACTCAGATGTTTACAGAAAAGCTTTTTTAAAACTTTTAACTCTTCTTTTCGAAAAAAAATAAAAAATTTATCTGAAAATTGTCTTTTTTTCTTTTATATTTTATTTTAAAGGGTCTCCCCCCTTTAAAATAAAACAAACACCGGTTACAGGCCCTTGCGCCAATAACAATTATAACAGGCCAATCAAACAAGTGTCGAGTGTATTAAAAGAAGGTTTTTTAGTTTACGATTTAGAAAAGAAGAAAATAAACGTAATTTAAACGAAAAAAAGAATCAAAATTAAAAATTATAAGAATGATTTAGTTGAGAAATTATTTGTCGTAGGTGAGGAAGTATTGATAAAAAATTTCTGAGGAAAGAAATTAGATGATTAATTGTTAGGACTATTTGAGATAAGCGAAGAATCAAAGACTTATAAGTGGATTAAAGTGATCGGAAGTAAGGAATGGATAAATTTCAATGATGTTACAAAATATAAAATTATATATGAGGCTTTCTGTTGAAGGAGGTAAGATGTAATATCCCACATTGCAATGTTTGTAGTATTGTTTATTTTTAATCGAAACATTTTATATTTGAAATTAATCCACATTATGACTCAATTTTGATTTGTTATAAATGTTTTTAGAAAGGGGAATAAAATTATTTAAACGAAAAATTATCAAAAACATACGATGGTAAACAACAACAATAACACTGTAAACAAATGACCCTAGACTATGGATAGGACCTAACAGAAGAGGCCGTCCAGGGGATATAAAAAACCAGAAAACACAAATAAAACATTTTATAGTAAAAACCATTTAGAAACGTATTTCTTCATGGGATACGTCATCTGTAAAGCATCATTAGACACAGAAAGCGACGTTTCTATAGTTAGCAGAAAAAAAATGTCAAGAAAGAGGACTTAAGGAAGAAGAATTTGAAGAAATTCTACTTAAGAACCTTTTTGGGGTTATAGGAAAATTAAAAAATAAATTAAGCATAACATTAGCATTTGATGGAGTAATCATAACGGAAGAAGACCTAGTGGTAGATATGGTGAACCAAGAATTTGACTTTTTTTGGCTTAAACACTCTGAATAAAATTAAAAAACAAAAACAACTACTAGCGCAACTTATAAAAAAACATCCTACTCTCTTTGATGAATCTATAAGTCAAGGATACGAGGAGATAATGTGTGAAATAAACACACCTCCTAATAGAAGAGTGAACATAAAACGTAGAAATATTTTATACAATTTATTGGAAGGCGCAACAAAAACTATCGAAAAACTATTAAAAGCAGGATACATTGAACCATCCACACCATCGTCAAGTAATCCAATAAGACCGGTCTTAAAACCAACAGGAGAAGTCCGAATAACCTCAAACATGCAGTTCCTGAACAATTAAGTTGAAGACAACATTTACACAATCCCATTGATACAGCATATGGCGCTGGTAAAGATTTTAGGACCAACGTTCAAAAATAGGGGTAAAAAAAATTATGGAACGAGAAATTTGGCTTAAAGAATTTTTGGTCCTAAAATCTTTACTAAAGGTATTATTATTTTTTTTTTACCCCTCAAATGGATAAACTAATAGAAGAAATACACAAGTTGGATCTGTTCAGTGAAATCTTTGTTGAAAATAAAAAGGCTGTAGAGTTTTTAGTAAGACATAACATACTGTTGAATAGTCTTAATTGCGAAAAATGTTCGTCAAAAACAGCTATTTTACTTGATTCTAAGTACGTTGATGGAAGATATTTTAGATGTCTTAGTTATAAATGCCGAGCAAAATATTTTTCAAGAAAGGGCTCAAAATTATCAAATCTAAAATTTGAAGCAAAGATGATATTAAGGGGTATATATTGTTGGACACTTAATAGTTCTACCTACCTTGCATTAAACATATGTAATACGACTAAACCTACTTATCTAAAGCTTAAAAACGCAATTGATACTATTATAGGAGAAAGTCCATTGATACAAGAAAAAATTGGTGGAGAAGGAGTTGAGGTTCAATTTGATGAGACAGCCATTTGTAATGGTCTTATTATTACTGACCCTACTCATATGTATGATGATGAAGAAAAAGGAAATATCCAATGGATTATAGGCGGTGTAGAAACAAAAAGAGGAAAGAACTTTATTTTAGAATTAGTACCTAACAGAAAGAAAGAAACAATATTAGCGATTTTCGAAAAATACGTTTTGCCCGGATCCATAATTATAACAGATGGTTACCCTTCTTACCCTTGGGCTGTAAAACAATTTGGTTCAGAACATAGGGTTGTGAATCATAGCGAATGTTTTTCAACTCCATCTGGAACAAATACAAATCAAATTGAAAATATATGGTCACATCTAAAACAACAGTATAGAAGTCGTGGAGGAGTAAATAAAAACAGATTTAAAATTTTTCTTAGAGAGTTTATTTGGAAGAAAAAAAACGTAGATAATCAAAATTCTTTTACGCATACTTTAGCTTTTTTAAAAATTTTAATACTTTTTTCTACTATATAAAACTTGAAATAAATTTTCTTTATCATCAAACAAAAGCCCATTTTTTTATTTTTTTACCCCTCTTTTTAAGAGTGGTCCTAAAATCTTTACTTGAACCAATTTTTTTATGCCAAGTCATGCGAAAAGGTAGATTTCTCCTAGTTCATGTCCTCAAACTTGCCTATTGACATATGCGTCAGTAAACTTTTTTGTAATATGTCTTATCTGGTACACAGATCTTCCGCGATCTCTGCTTTCATTTCTTTTTTACTCATGGACATAGTACAATTTAGATTTACTAGATGAAATATTAGACATGCAAAAATAACCAATAAAATTTAAATGATATTTAAAAACGAACATCTAAACAATTAGCTCCTTGCTTTATTTTAAGTTTTATCTAAACAAGATTATTTCAAAAAGCTACAATATTTTACATATGTATTTTTTTTTATTTATTTTTTATGTGTATATTTTTGAAAGTGTTTCGCATATGTATATTATTTATGCAAACATGTTTTTTTTATGTAAGCATGTTTTTTTATGGGGGCATATTCCATTTATGCGAGCATGTTTTAATGAGGCTTAAATCGAGATTGAACCTTATCTTCTATAAACATTAACATTCCCAATAAAACGTCAAATCTTGTTATTTTTTTCTAACGTTTTGTGATCTTCGAGTCCCTGTTTAACATAACTATCACAAAAATCTTGTTATACTAAACCTTTTGGCCTAGAAATGCAACTTTTGTTTTAAATTCAACTTTATCTTCCTTCGCTTGAAATTCAGCCTTACTGAGAGGATCACAAACACCAATAACTGCCAAATCGTGTTCTTCTTTACTTTTAGTAAAAATTAAAATAGTAACAACATAAATGTAACGACATACATCTATAACTCTTCTAAAACTTTATACATAATTCTCTAAAATTTCCTGAGCTGTTCTTAATTTAATAGACATTCTATTGAATTAGAAAGTTTTATTTTAAATCTTGAAAGCCGTATTTTTCTTTATCTTGCTCTCTTAAATGTATTTTAAAACCCTTTTTTCAAATCAACTTTGGTAGGAAATTTCTTTTCTCGCAAACATTTAAATTTTTTCATTCTAAATATTTAGTAATATAAATTTCAACAAAATTATTTAAATTAACTAAATTTGTTGTTAACCGTACACTTTTTCCAGTTTATCCACTAATTCAAATGTAAGTAATCCGATACCTATGAAACGATTAAAAAATAATTTTTTTTTCTTAAAAGTACCAATAAAAGACACCTGAAATGATTTTTGCAATTTATCTAATTGTAAATCGCGTTAAAACAACATTTTACATGTTTTAAGCATTGTTCATACTTTTTATACATTCTTTTCAGTATATTTGTTCTTTTGTCTAAAAATGAGGCCCGTCGACAAAAAAAAATATTGCCCATTTTTGCACTAGTTTAACTATATTTAAATATGAAGATTTTGACTCAAGTATAAAAACTTTTTCTAATATACAACAAATTTCTTTGTCTAATTTAGCCACTATGGCTTGTTGTATTCTATATGGATGCTCAATTACCTTATATTTAGGCTTGGTTATGATTTTGTATTTTTAATTACCTTCACAACCTCCATTTTTATCAATACATAATCTTTGCAATACTAATTCTGCTGATTTTGATCTGACAAAATCTTTTTCTCTATTTTCTTTTCCAACCAATCTCTTTTCAGCAAAACAGTATAATCATCTCGTTTGGATAAAACACTAAATCTATTTCTAAAATATTTTTATTTTAAACAAAAATCAAGTTCTAAGTATGCATTTACAGCAAATTACTTCAAAAGAAATGTCAACAATTTGATAGGATGCTTAGTTTTACTTGTAGTGACTTTAAGTTTATGTAAAACCTTTTTTTTTCTAACTATAACAAGAACCGTGTATATACAATTAACCTAAACACATCACTCAATTAAAACAAATTTTGTGCTTTTTATAATTCTTTTGAATTCTTACCAAATTTGTGGTATTTTAAAGATTATTAAATAATTAAAAAATTTATTGTTTTGGCTTTCTTAGTCAGGATTTTATTTTAATCATTTGCAGCTTCTTAACTTCTCTAAAAACTCTTTTAAAATGCCACTATAATTCAAAGCTAATGTTTTTATTTCTTTTTTAAATTAATAACATCCTTATGAAGCTATTTCCAGTATCAATACATCATCGTCAATGATTCACAATCCTATATTTTGCATCCTGGTAAAATATTCAAAGTATGACTACTCTTTGCCCTGTTTACATCTATAAAATTCCCTTTTAGTAATTGTTCTATCAAAGCTTTTGATAAACTTTTTCTTCCAGTCCTCATACATCAAACATTTCAGTTTTTCTTGCGCTTACAGCTGCCATAAAAATTAAGAATTTCGTTATCACAAAATTTTAAAATGTACGGTATTTTTCATTCGGCGCAAGATTAGAGAAGCTTAATTGACTTTCGAACCTCCGCAGTGTATTGTTAGGTCTTTACTTGTTACTTTTAAAAGTAAGACAAGCACAAACTAATAAATTTTTTTTTACATTCTCCACCATATTACTTTTTTTTTATAAAGGTTATTTTATTAAATTACACCTAGACCTCAATTTGCTTCGGGATTACTTTCCTAAAAAACATACGCAAAATAAAATGTTTTTTTTGTTTAAAACTTAGACGAAATAGGAGATACGTTCTAATTTTTCTTTGAGAAAGACTGAGTTTTTAAAATAACATTTATAAAGCAGATATTCTATAGAGAAATATAATTTAAAGGCGTTATTCAAAAAAAAACATATTACTTAACTTTACAAAAAAAATGGTTAAAGTATCGCCTTCTTCATCTAAATGTCTGTTGTCGTTTTTTAAAAAAAAATATTGGTCCAATGTCTGTTGAATAAAATTTTTTTTAGTTGTTGATATATAAGCTTTGACAACTGCAATTAGAATTTGTTGAATGTGCAACCTTTGCAACTATGGGCCATCAGGATCATTTTTTATAAAGATATCCATTGATATTTCATTGATAAAATTGCTTTAAATATTTTTACTAAGTCAATTCTTGTTTTTAATGTTTTGCGACAAAAAAAAAACAACTTTTAGATTTTTCATACTTTAACTCTAAAGCCAAATATAGCAATTCTTTATTCAAAAATTCAGGTTTTGTAGTAATTAAAAGTTTTTTATATTATCTTCTTCTATTCCTTCAAAATTTGTATCTTTGGCTAAATTGGAAATTTTATATATAACTTGTGCTATTTCATATTTCTTATGTACACATTCTGACCATATTTTGCGCCAAACTCCGTTTATAAAAGACGATTTTACCTAATTCCACGGGTAAAAAATAATCTGTAAAGCTTTATTTTTGTTGTAGAAGCTTCCATGGCTTCCTAAACAGGAATATAAATATTCTTCTAGAAATTTATTCCTTTAAATATTTTATATATTTTTAACCCATGTTTGAATTAAATGATTTGAAAGTTAACAATTTAACACGAAATTTTTAAAATATTAACATGTTTAACTTATCTTAAACATCGGTTTTATTTATTAAAAGTCTAAATGTTCGACAAATATAGTAGCTTTAAAAGTTAAATTACCCCCTGATCCGTAGGCTGAATAACTGAAGTTGTATCAGGTGGCAAAAATGCAAATTTATATCTACTTGTAGCTCATCATCATAAATTAGACTGCCAGGAGCATTGTTTAAAAAATTGAAGCTTTAAAATTTAAGTTTTCTTTGTTGCAATATGCTTTTATTTCTAGAACTGCACAATTTTATACAAATATTCCATTTTAACAATATATTTGCTCCTATGATAAATAATGGATTTAGCATCTGAAGATAAAGTATGTTTTTTGCTTCTCTAATTCTGTATCCGACCGAATTTTTATTGATCTTACTGTTGTTACGGTAAATTAAAAGCTATTGATATATTTCAAGCCGTTTTACCCTGATCAAATCTATCAATTATCGCTATTTTAGTTTCCAAATTAATAGTTTGTCTTTTAATTTAAATCTTTTTCTAACAATATTTTGGTTTTTTTCATAGGAGTAAAATTTGTAAATAATAAAAACGAATTCGACTTACAAGATTAACATTTTTTATCGCACTAAGCTTTAAAAGTTAAGTATTGATTTAAAAATGTTTTTAGGGGGTTTTAAAGAATCTTAACGATATAAAACGAAAACTTTTATGTATTTTTTTTTTAAAAAAGCATAAAACAAAGACACCGCAAATCAAAATTTTAACAATGCAAATCGAGGTCTAGGTTTATTATAAAAAAGAGGAAGAAAGACCATCTCATAATAGTCATCATAGTATTGAGAATAAAAATGTAATTTAAATAGAAAAATTTACCTTAGAAGATGGCTGCAGAATTTTTATCTCTTATGTCAGGTATATTTATGATGGAAATTTTTTAAAAAAATTATTATCACAAATCGTTGCAAAAATTAGTAACTGTTGTTAATTGTCGACGTCAGTCGGAACGTTACGTTGTTAGTGAAGGCATTAATATTCAACCGCGATTCCTTTTCTAAGATATTTACTTAAATACCATTTAAGGGACTTCAGCACCAATCATATTAAAGACCACACACGATTTCTATATGATTGCTCCCATCAGCAAGACGAATCATAACAGATGCCATCTGGCGTCTGCAGCTAATATTTATAAAATGTTTAAAACTATAAAAATTACATTAAAATATACGTGAAAAACATAACTCTTGTGCAGGTAATTGAGCTCTAATATAATGGGAAAGATAAATGCGTATTTAAGGTTTATAAACACAGTAATTTAAAAAATTTAGTCCATTATACTAGCGTCAAAAAAATTAGAGTTGCATTACATATTTCCCTGTTTAAAATTTTTTTTTTTTGGAATTATAAAATGTATTAACAAAAAAAACCAGCGTTAAGTCCAGTCTAGCGTCTTTTTTTGTTTTTATTATGAAAATCAAAACAAAGACTTTCTCTATTTTCTTACTTCAAAATAAAGGGTTATGGCTGTCATGTGCTGTCGCTTAAGACGATTTTAGAAATTGTTTGATTCTGGAGAAATTTTTAGAAAAAATGAACAAAATAGTGTTATTGTGATAGACTAGAGAGAAAACTTTTGTCAATTACTTAGATTACATGGGCGGTATATGTTTGTTTTTGAATAAATTTAAAAAGTAAAAATAAAATTTTACAATGTTTGTTTAACCGCGGCATTTTTTTGACCCATAAGTTTCGTAGTAACGCAATAAATTTATGCAAATTATCACCATTGACAATATTTTTTTGAGCAGTAAAAATCTGGTTGACAATAAGTATTTAGTAATTATCAAAATGCAACTAGTTACCGTTTTATGTTTCTTTACAAAAATAAAAAAGAAATTGTTATTTGCAAAAAAAAATTGCATCAAAAGATTTTAATATTACAGTTCAGTAATTAATCTTTAAAATATCATAAATTGATTAAAACATTATGTTTTACATTACAATTTTACATTATTATGCTTAAAGTTCCATTTAAAGCAGATAAAATGTTGATAATTTATTTGAGTATGAAGAATTTTAAAACATGAATCTATACTACGCCCTATACCGCCTATATTGAACTGGCAGGACATTATTTTTTTTTGCTACCTTTTACAAAAATAACTCTGTTCTTATAACTATATTTAATTCTAGATTCAATTTTTTATTGTAAAATGTTTTTCGTTTAACCGACTTGGTAAATTTTCTGCAAGTCTAGGTCTTCCGCGTGCTTGTCTAACTTTTTTTTTTGTTTGTATATTATAAATGTTTTGTTTTTTAAGATTAGGTGGAATTGGCTATATTTTACCTTTTTGTTTGTTGCTTGTTGAAATAAAATATATGCATTATTAATTGATACATCAAGTAAGTGAAAGAAAACTTTTTATACCATTTTAACGATTTTCTGCATGAATTTATTGCACTTAAAACTATATCTACAGAACCGTATTAGGATTATAATCAATGATGCATTCTGGTTTAGACTTATTCAAGCCTGTTTGATAGTTTTTTTTGCTGATTCGATCATTTTCGGCTCATGAAAACTTTATAACATGTAAACATCTTTCTTATCACGCCATTTTAAGGCCATGAGATTATCGGTATTTCTATAATCAATTGATCCCTTTTCTAATTTTTCATCCATTATTGGCATGTCTTTTCTATTTTTTCTAACTGTTCCAAACGCGTTAGTTTTAAATTTATGAAGTAAATTAAATAAATTTGGACTAGAATACCAGTTGTCCGTTATAAGAGTATGTCCCTTGTTGAGATAAGGATTTATAAGAGTCATGACTACATCGCCAGACTTTCCTATATTAGAAAAAGATTGTTCACATTCCGTCTTACTACCAGTATACACTATATAATTTAAAACATAATTTGTTTTACAATCACACAAAACAAATGATTTTATACCAAATCGGCTCCTTTTGGATGGAATAAATTGTTTAAAATACACTCTTCCTTTGAATAACATCAAACTTTCATCAATACATAATTTTTGTCCAGGATAAAATGAAAAAGCAAATGAATTTTTTAAACTATCAACTATAGGACGTATTTTTACCAATGGATCTTCACAGTTTTTATTATTATCATTAAAATGTAGCATTTGCATTAACAACAAAAACCTGTCACGAGCCATATTTTTTCTAAAAGTAATTGTCTGTAATAGCTCGTCAGTGGACCAATATTCATTGATAGATAATTTTTTAACGCGTGGCATTAACATCGTAAGTGCAAAAAAAACATACATTTCACTTAAAGTAGTATCTTTCCAATTGTTAATACGTGATTTTATTTTATTTGACGTGTTAATTACGACATACCTATAATAATTATTTGTCTCTTGAACGATATTAGAAACAAATTCTTCCGAAAAAAACAACTGAAATGCATCTAAAGGAGTGGAGTCAGGAGTTAAATTTGCCTTTATACCCGAATTTTCATAGTTAAATTCATGTAAAATTGGTTTAAAATTGTTTTTAGTCCAGTTAAATGTAGAGGGTAAATCGTTATTAGCGGGGTCAGCCATATTAGAATTTGACAGATTATCCTCTGTTGATATGCTGTTATACTTTTGACGTTTATAAATAAAGTTATTTTCTACAGTTTCATTAAAAAAATGATTTTCTGTAACCGTAGAATCTGCAAACGAAAAAACATCTTCGGCTGAAATCTTAATATCTTCTTCATCGCTCTCGCACATTCCAAACATTTCATCATTCTCAAAATCACTGCTATTTCCAACATATATTTCTTTAAAATTATTACTCATCTCTTTTGATTATTAAAAGGGGAAAGAATAAAAAAATTTTAAACGATGAAATAAAAATTGAAAAAACAACATAAAATATAATGATTTAACATACAATGCAACAAAAGAAAATAAAATATACATTTTAATGTAAAAACAAAAAATTTCATAAAATAATTTTAACACGATACAAATGCTTTTTTTTTACTTGAAAAATCTTATTTTGCTCCATTTCACAACTTTTTCTGCCAGTTGCTGCTGTTTTAAAGCATTAATCTTCAAAACGCATATATGCGTTTGCCGTTCCTGGGGATGGGTTTTGTAAAACGCATATATGCGTTTGCCGTTCCTGGGGACGGGTTCTGTAAAACGCACATATGCGTTTGCCGCAGTCAAAGGGTTAAATTTTATCAGTTTTCATATCTGTTTAAGTGTTAAAAAGTGTCGCATGCCATTCGGACCCCTAGCCCCTCCTAAATCCTGGTCAGTCCATTAAAACAGCCAAAATAAAGAAGGAGGGTGGTCACTCAATGCGGGGCTTAATTTTTTATTTGCTTTTATAAAAATTTTTTCCTCCAAAAAAATTTTTGGTATGTGACCAAAATAAGCCCGCATTGGAAAAAAGATTAGAGGGTGAAAAAAATAAAAAAAAAGTACACAAAAAAAACAAATAAAACTAAACATTATTGTGCTTTGGTATAATTGGTTAAGTCGGACAGGGATAGAAAATTAACCATATTTATAACAATTACGAGAGTAATTGTTAATGGCATTGTTCATGTTAAAATGTAAGACGTGAAATAACGTACCTCAAACCAATTTTAGTACTAATTTTCACGTCTCTTTACCAGCTCATGGTGATAATGTAACAAAAAGTCTATAAAGTATATGATATAGAATAGTATTCAGGTATCATACTATAATTTACCTGAAATAGCAAGGAAAGTATGATAAAAGTAAGAAAGAAAAACTAACATATAGACAATACTTCATATTCCAAAATAATAAATTACAGTAAATCAGTTAACTAAGTTATTATAAATAGCATGTGTGATATCCTCTGATATCACTTTTACATATTTACTGAACGAGTTTTAATAAAGTTATCCTTACTTCATTTTATGACCAACAATGGTTCTTTAAAACGTCACCAAGTGTTAAATAAACCTGAAATATATTCATTAATCATCTACAAAATTCATTCTTACAAACGTTAAATAATATTATTTTGCAAATAAAAAAGCAACACCAGTTAACCCGTCCGTAAAAAGAATATAAAAACCACACCGAGTTAAATATTTATAAAGAAACAAAGAAGTCGTACTCAATGGTTCTAGCTGAGAAAATCGAGATTGCATGCAGTGGCCTTCCGAACGGTTAGCGCCTTACAAAAAGATCATAGCACTTTCACAGTATGCAATATTTGTATTGCCATTAAAAAGTTTGAGGCGCTTTGGTATTTTGACAAAGACGTTGAAGGTTTTGTGTTGGTTGAAATCATTCAAAAATTAAACACAACCTATAAGCACGTTAATTACAAACGTTGTAACATGTATGTTAAGGTAATTTCATAATTAAACCTTTCATATTTCCGTGCATTTTGCATATTTTACGCTGTATTGTTACTTCATTCAAGTACATAACCTTCGTTGATGTTAAATAAATGCAAAACAATAATCATTATCATTATCCTATTATTTAGATTTATTTTAAAAATGAATACGGAAATCCCATTAATGTATATGTACATAAGGTCACACACATACATAAGGTCGAAAATAATTCAAGAAATTATCATTATTTAAATATATATCGTAAAAGTATTTGAGATATATCTTATCTGAGGCATTCTTATGGTATGTTAAATACGTTCTAGAACTCATTGAATCGAGAAATCATTAAATGTGATAACACGTCTATGCCAACAAAGCTATAGGATGTATAAAGATTTACTCCTCTAACAAAGTACCTCTTTTTCGATGGGTTTTGAAAATACTTTTTTTTATGTTATGAAGTAGCACACGCGCTTACAGTCTACCTTGGTAAGTAGCTACTGCAGCCCATGACATCTGTAATCACAGATGCGGTGCTACCTTTTGAGTACATAGATCGAACGCGTCGTGTTCTGCGTATGCTGGCTATCACACCCATACACTGAAACACAAGTAGTGCGAACACTACTGTTTCACGGTGCAAATAGGTGTGACGGTGGTACCGACCCAGTTGAACATATCCATGTTCTACCACCCGTAAATTTATTTTATTTATTTATTATAATAATATAAATAATACGACGAATTTTGCAGGTACAAGCAAACGCATCTTCAACAAATGTGCAATCAGACATCAAAAAATCCCTTTGTAATAGTTATGCTTTGATCTTATTTAATTAAAAACTCCGCGCGAAAAGTATAATACGACGCGATCGGTGCACGGCTAAACAAAACCTAAGCCCTCTAAAAGCGGGCGGCAAAGCGAGGCCGGCCCATCCCGAAAAAAAAATACAAAATAAAGGCACAAGTGTACTCGTAATCTAACCCGCGGCGTCACATCGCAGCCTCCCAAAAACCCGTACCTACCTACTCGTATATTCATTTCCGTTTCGTTAATACCGCATACTTTTAACTGTCTAACTAGGTGGGAGGGGGCCCCCTCCCCCTCCCCACGCCACTACTTACACGCGGTAGGCGCAACTTTTATAATACTACGTACTCGGGAGCTTTTTAACGAACCCCCCCAATGGGGTCGCCACCTGCCACGCATACCGAAAAATACGCAAGCGGGTGGTGTGGGGCGCTCTGCCCCCATCGGTTAGAAGTGGCCGTATTTTGCGTATTTTTAAATTATTCTCCACATGCTGGTGTTTGTGATGTTTAGTTCGAATTTTTTTCCTCTCGCCGTATTCGCATTATCTGTGGGCACCAGCGGATGAATGTTATACAAAATCCTTATGGAACTTCCGTGCTGCGCGCGTTTTTGCAAATATTTGAACGTTTTCACAAGCAATTTTTTACTTCCGTATGTAAATTGTATAGCCTTTGTGCGATGCTAAAATCCCATTTAATGACAAGCATTAAGTTTTGAGGAAAACTTGTGAAACATTAAAACGATCTGGATTTTTTACTTCAAAGCAACAGTATTGTTCTTTTCGTGGAAAACTTTGAAATCTATCGATGGGAATACAACCAACCGCCAAAACCTGTAGGAGAGCAA
>DWIE01000092.1:0-24044 GCA_018248235.1 Choaspes benjaminii
GTAGTACTAATTGTTTCGTTACTTATAATTATCAAATTATAATATTAACCATCCACGCTTTTATATAGAGAGTAGTAAAGGGGTATGTAGTTCACCTGGTGTTAAGTGACCGCTGAAGCCAATTACAACCGTAACTGAGTCCAAACAGACCCCTGAGGGGAGTATGTTGATAGCCTCAGGTGTCCTGTGCATGTCGGCTCCCACACCTTTCAAGCTGAAGTACAACCCATACGAGCTGATTAACAAGAGAATTTGGGGTTGTGGTGGTGACACGAACTTGCTTACCAAGATTGGGTAGAACCTACTACCGATGTTCCATTGGGTTGAAAACCGATACAGTCACGATACCGTATTGTTTTCCTTGTATGAGGAAAATGAAATTGAACTTAATGATAAATAATATCTACAACACTGACTTCAATGTATAAACAATCTGTCAGTATTTAATGAGCATCTTCTATTAATGTGCACTGACCGTAAGAAACTGTACTGTGATAAAATATTTGTTCGGCCAAGCAAAAGTGGACTGTATGTCCGTGCCTTAAGGTATATTTCGTAAGTGCGGAAGAACGTAGCAGTTCACACTAACCATAACTAACCATATTTACTAAAACATGCTACTTTGGTCCGTACAAAAAGACGAGACACCGATACCATGAACTATGACAATAGTAATGATTGAAAGTTGAAAGATAATTGACGCTTCAATAATTACATTTTGATTTTTGACAAGTTAGCTTGATGGATCCTATATAATGCAACTTATAGCCCATTCACACGACTATTCGATCGATATAAAATCGATTTCCATTTGTACATGCATAGTAGTAATACGTTGATATAACGGTGTCAAATATATTTGATACGCGGTCTCACATATAGGTCTTGAAATTTAGCATAATTCGAATAATAGGAAGTGACTACACTGATGAAGTAAATTTAAGATGGCGTTGCGATCGTCGCATGCATCGACATAGTATAAACTCGTAAATTCTATGGCGCGTGATGTCCTCCAGATTGGTTTCGTTGACACTTCGGAACATTTCACGTCATCTATGAAATTTGTCGAATAATTTAAGTTAATTTAATAACGTTGGTTTTGTATTTGTTATTCGATTTACATCTTTCATCCTTTAAACAAATCAAAATTACAGAAAACAACAAGTTATACTTATAAACAAGATGTTAAGGTTAACGGTTCAATGTGCGTGTGATATACGTACGTCCATCGCGGTGACCACGTCGTAACCCAGATTCGCATGGTCTGGAAGTCCCTGGTCACAAGTAATTCGCTGATAAAAGCTGGTCCAAATGTATTTACTAACTACCTTATCCGACAGATGTTTTGTCAAAATCATCTAAATCTATGTGATTTGTAGTAATGAGCAGTATTGTTTGCTTGAAAAAACAACTAGGAAAATAAAAGTCCGCCTTTTAAGTTTTTTCGTGAGCTTCTACCAAATCTCTTTACATACATCCTCGGACTTGACAGCATATTAAAAAACAAAAAATAGCTTAATTGGTATAGCCGTTCTCTCGTTTTGTGTTTAGTAATATATACTTTTTTATTTATAATATGTAGATTACAATTTTGTATTCAACGGGTACTCACGATCTACTTCTTTTCTACCGATACATCAATCCAGTAAAATGGATCATGTTCACGGCGGAACTGAAAGACAAAAACATATAGAATAATGTGCCTTGATACTTTACGTGTGAGATCTACTCTCATAGCTGCATCATATCAGGCACGTGTGACAAGTTATCAAAACATCTACGGGCTATCAAACTATGACAGAATCGAATTGAGTGCTGCATCACTATCGAATTGCTGATTATCGACTTCCATCCCTTTCCTATGTATTTTGTTGTTGATTATTACTCAAAATTTGCAACGATGAATATGTTAATGTTGTTAAGGTAAGGTAAGCTAGTAGTACATAAAACAACGATGTTTTGTCGTCAGGTTCCGGTATGTGTGCGAAGGGCGGTCGGCGGGGTCGATCCCCGGCGCGAACAGCACGCCCGAGCGCAAGACGTACCCCACCATCGAGATCTGCAACTACGTGGGGCCCGTGCTCGTGGTCGTATGCTGCGTCACGGCTGACGACCCGCCCAGGGTGCACCCGCACAACCTGGTGGGGCGCGGGTGCTCGCGCGGCGTGTGCAACGTGAACTTCAACGTGACGCCCGAGAACCGCACGGTGTCCTTCAGCAACCTCGGCGTGCAGTGCGTCAAGCGGAAGGAGGTGGAGAAGACGCTGCGCGACAGGCAGAGCGACAACATCGACCCCTGCGGCAGTGAGTAGCATACGTTTGTACGGTGGACTAGTATTTGGGGGGTATGTTAAATAAGTGAGCTGGTCTATGAAAAGTGAGGTGGCGAGTTAGATTTTCTAATTTGTTTCGTGTCTGGAAAACTATGGGTAGTAAAACTTTCATATTCAACTGGGCCGATACCACCGTAATATCAGATTACGGCATTATTGTCTGAGTTACGACCTAAAGGTGTGATAGGCCAGCATATGACAGGCGCGGGGCGTCACATCATTGTCTTAAGGAGTTGTTCCTGACTGTAGCCGGGTTTACAGATAACATGAGCTGCAGTAGCCACATGCCGTCTTACAGACTGCAAGCCCGTGGGCATTCAAATACATTTTGGTTTAGAGATCAACCACTATATTTGTGTTATGAAGAATCACGTGCAGATATATTGCAATCACATATGGAGTGTCGGTTATGATAAGAAACTTTTCAAAAACGCATGTTTCCTCAGATGAATTTGTTGTGTGAGTTAGCTGTAGAATGTGTGTTGATTAGGTATTGTAATTTTCAACATGGAATACTAAACACAATTTTAAATTCATTTACTACTTATTTTTGTGTAATTCATAATGCTTAAAAATAACCAATACTTAGTTGTCGCTGTAAAAAATCCTCACACTACATAGTAGCGGTCCCAATAACATGTAACTAGCTACCCTGAAACAAACAGTCTATGAATCCGGCACAATCTGTGCACATTAACTGGCCGACGGCTGGCAGGCCGCGGCGTTGTGTTTTGGCGGCGCTGGTAACAATGCGTTCAAACTTGACCGCGTTTCTGCGCTCGTGGCCGAGTATTTCCGTGCGTGCTATTTGTGCGCGCGTTGCGGCGCGCCCGCTCGTAGGGATACGCCCTGTTTGCATTGGAATGTATTGTGCTTTTGTAAATATTATTTATGGACTTTGTTAACGGAAATGTTTGTTTACCATGTCTGTATTAGGGTATTTGTAATAAATATGCTGATTTTATAGTTTTGGTAATATTTCATACATAAAGGTTGAATGAATCAATCAATGGTATTTATTTTAGGCATATTATGTAACTTGTGTATCGGTGTGAGGTTGTGATACCTAGCATATGCGGAACACGAGGCGTTCAATCAAAAAGTAGCGCCGCATCTATGGTTACATATGTGATGGGCTGCAGTAGCTACTTATCATCAGGTACACTGCAAGCCCCCCCACACTTCATAACATGTCGAAAAAATTAAATATATTTATTTTTCACACGTTATAAATGTATTGCGTATTTGTATTAAATACCAATGAGGATATCTTTCACAGCAAATCTTTGGAGAATTACACAGAAAGCATTAAATTAAAGTGTAATTTTACTTATTTCATATTTGAATTCAGCATAGTGTCATAATACTAATATATATATATAATATATAAGTAACAACCCAATACAACTTAGTTTAGCGTATACTGCAATACCATTTAACAGTAAGTTTGTATACTGTATAACAAAGTGGGCATTCATTATAGTATACATGTGTACTACACTCCGTTTCAGAGTGGTCTCTCACTTGAAGTTTTATTCAAGCAAATGTTTACCACATGTTAGCACTCGACAAGCGTGCGCGTAGTCCGCACGTAACTGCGTATGTATTGCGTCCTGCTATGGGAATGTTGGTACAGGAATAATAAAATTAAGCAGTTACCATAAATAAATTCCTTTGAATTGCTTCCATGAATTGATGAAAGAACATTTTTATGGCGTTATTACCGTTACAATTGGTCTTTTTTCACATCACTAGTAGTGACACAATTGCCCATTATTTGGCATGCCAATGTTAATTATTTCAATTCATTCTAATTTAATACAATTTTCCAACTAAACATTTCAAATGTACTGAGTATATACATATATTTACATTAATGTTTATCAAACGAATCTATCTATATTATGAAAGCAGATGTTTGGAAATACGCTCGAGTGCAGTGTGACTTGCTCGACTTGCTCCTGCACAATTCTCACAATCATAATTGTATTGAAGCAGCTACAGCATACCTGTAGATGGTGCAAGCTATGTTAATATTTTAACCAAACTGAGCTGCAGCATCGCGTGACCGCGTAGCTAGTGGTTGTGTGTGGTTGTGGCGAGGGCCAGTACAGTACAGCGTGGCGTGTCCGCAGAGGGCTTCGAGCACATCAACAACGCGCAGAGCATCAACCTGAACGCGGTGCGGCTGGCGTTCCGCGTGTACCTGCCCAACGAGGCGGGGCTGTACCGCCTGCGCCTGCAGCCGCCCTGCGTGTCCGACGTCATCTTCGACAAGAAGGCGATGAGCGACCTGCACATCCACCGCGTCAGCGCCTGCAATGGCTCCGCGAAGGGCGGCCTGCAGATGTTCCTTCTTTGTGAGAAGGTATGGTATGGCGGTTTGGCGTCGCGGGCTAGTCTTCCTCATTCTAACCACTCCAGCTGCCCTCAACCCTTAGCGAGCCTACGGCGATATAAGAAGTACGATTCCATACTTTTCTAATAGAATAACCCAAAGCATTAACGTTCGACATTAGCCACGTAGCCACCGAGACACTAGTATTGTACTGTGTTGATACGTGAAAGAACGAATAATTGAGCGAGTGAGTGAATGAGTGAGTGACCTGTTGGTGACGTGCGTGGCGGGCGGCGTGTGCAGGTGGCGCGCGAGGAGGTGGCCGTGGTGCTGGAGGAGCGCGACGGCCGCGGCGAGCTGGCGTGGCGCGACACCGCCTCCATCGACTACGTGCACAAGCTCTACGCAATCGTGTGCACCATCCCCAAGTACAAGGACCCCAAGATCAAGCACGACGTCGAGACGTACATGCACTTGGAGCGGAGATCGGACGGAGCTCGCAGCAACGAGATCAAGTTCACGTACATCCCGGAGCACGAATTCTCAGCGTACATTAACGGCAAGAAGCGAAAGATCCTGGACACGCAGGAGATAGCCTTGTACGAGAGAGAGAGGACATCCTCGTTCCAGCAAGACGCACAAATAAAATTAGAACCTAGAGATATGTCCCCCAACCACTACAACATGCGCAGTCCACAACAAGTCGTCTCCCCTCCTTATGTTCAAGACTACCAGCAGTGGACAATGCCAGGGCCTTCCGGTAATCAGTACCACCAGCAAGACCAAAATCTGGCGCCGTCCTACACGCAGCTGACGTCCAACCTCACGCTGCAGCAGACGCTGCAGAATCTAGCGGGCAACATGTCGCCCATCTCGCCGCCCCTGCCCCACATGTCGCACAACATGCAGGACGCGGCCGCGACCCTGCAGCAGCTGTCGCCCAGCATGCAGGCGATGCAGAACATGCGCGTGGTGTCGCCCAACAAGCAGGTGCTGTCGCCGCACGCGCAGGCGATGTCGCCGCACGCGCAGGTGCTGTCGCCGCACGCCCAGGCGATGTCGCCGCACGCGCAGTTGTTGTCGCCGCACGCGCAAGCGATGTCGCCGCACGCGCAGGCGCTGTCCCCCGGCATGGAGCTGGCGGGCGGGCTGCCGCGGCTGGCCGGCATGCAGCCCGCGGCACACAACGTGCAGTTGCAACCCCAGCAACCGCTGTGGCTGAGCTCGGAAATGAGCGACATGGAGCAGTTCGCGGGCATGGAGCTGCCCGGCTACCTCAGCGACAGCCTCACGCGCCTGTCCACCAGCGACCTGCTGCAGTGACCGCCGCGCCGCGCTCGGCGCGCTGCTGGAACACCTGCTGCAGCGGTCTCTTGCTGCGAGCTCGGATACCGCGCTGACGGTTACTGTTTACTAGTGATCCGGTTCCCTTCAGATTTATTAATCCTAAAATTATATAGGTTCGCGTTGTTCACGATGGACTACTTGCAGTTTTTTAACATATATTAGCTTTTACTACGAAGCTTTGGTCTGGGATGACCTATCCAATGGCGAGGTATTAGTCCCCTCATTCATCATGCAGTGTACTTCTATATAAAGTATTTTCGACAAGGTACCGCCGTATCAACGACGGCAGTTTCGACGATTATTGTAATGTACTACTACTAGCGACATCTACCTGATCTCGAACATTCTATGGACACAGCTTCTAACGATTTCGAAGACTTGACTAAGGTGCAGTGCACCTGTAAGTGGTGCGGCTCCTACACAGTGACAGTGAAATTAAGTTGAGTGTAAAGTTACTCGATGTGCTCAGAGACTAAATTCCGAGTGGACAGGATACCTTTATGCCCATGCAGCTCTTATGAGTGTTCTACCCGCATTTGTATGTGCTCGAATGCGATTCAGTGCTATTTCTGAGCTACATTTATTACGAATTACCGATGCCCCGTCTTCGTATATAACAACATTGTCTATTGTATATTATAACATTGTTTCTAGAGGTGCCTAGTTTTGTAGTTAATTTTTTTTTATAGTGATTATACGGATTTATAATGTAACTAGGTTTATCCGTCTTGAATGTCATACATTTTTTTAGAATAGGTAAGATCTGTAACAGAGATAGTCTATGAAATTATCCTAAGGTATTTGATATTAATCACCTAGAGTAACTAGTTGTCCTTTTCATTTACGAAATATGTCAGTAGATTAAGTCTTAACAGCCATTTCTCATGTCCTATATATCTTTGAATTACCCTTATTGTAGTAGTTCTATTAGAAACGTACTTATGATGGTAAATTATTTTCCCATTTTTCACTTATGGCAATATATTTTCGAGCAGGATGTCCAATAGATAGATAACTCTTTATTGTATAAGTACACCACAGAAGAAAATTACAACTACACGGAGACAAACATACAACACAGGTAACATACAAAAGGCGGTCTTATCGCTAAAGAAGCGATGTCTTCCAGACAACCTTTAGGTCCAATGATAAAGTTTATCCTCAGTCGCACTTAACGCTTAATGGAATGATAGTGTTGTTCCTGCTTAAGGCAAATTTATATCTATAATTGTGACCTATCGCCAATCGATTGCAGCTTCTGGCCTAGATAGTGTTCTGCGTGCAGATTTGTTGTAACAAACTAACAATCAAACACTTTGATGTTTTTTCATTCTTCATTGTTTCATTCATGATGTATATGCCAGAGTTCCGATGCCAACCTCCATTAAAATAAAAATGATGAACTTAGATTTTAAAATTCTTTGGACATTTGGTTGTTACAAAGATAATAAATTAATTGTCTTTATTAAAATTCTACGAAAATATCATTTTGTTTAGTAGAAGTTCCCCAGCGATGTACTTCTTTCGGGAAGCAGTTAAAAAGTCAGCAGTATATCGATTTGAGCATTTCATTTTGCGTTTATAACTTTACTATTGATACCAATTATCTACATATATAGTAATATATTTTCAACATATGTAGCGGTTTTATGAGTGATTACTGTGATCAGGGTCAAATCACAGATATATAGGCAATGAGAGAGGCCTTTGTAAAGAAATTTGTAGAGATTAAGATAAAAGGAAGAGACTTTGAAACCCGTCCAATAACATTTCTACTGGTTTAGAAACGTCTATTAGGGAGGTCATTCGTTTGTACGGTGAATCACAGCTTCATAATACTTTCCTTTCATACAAATATGACTGGATGTGAAGACCAAAGTATATTAGGGCTCCTTTTTAAAATAACTATGGACAGTGAACGTTCAAAGAGCTTCATTAAAGTAATGCATGCACATGACTATGTTCTATATCAAAACCAGAGTAATATTAATACTAGTATATCGATTTGCATAAGTCATAATGTAGCGGCTGTGTTATATGAAGCTTAAATCTAGCTGTGTAATTTGTTCTGGTATTAAATAATTGATAATTCGCCACCTGCAAGGAAAAACAGTAAGTAGTTTGTAGTCAAATTTAAAACCAAACACTTTCTGGCACATTCATTGCATTTAGGATTCCCTAAATTTGATCTCAGTTTCTCTGTTCTTCTCTTTATCGATAAAAGTTAGCACAGGTCTAGTGACCAGGTTTAGAGTGTCAACAAATGCTATAGTATCATAAGGATTTCTATAACAATTCTATGGTGTAATGGTGTGAAGTTTCTAGAAATGAGATTCGATGTTTTTCCTTGCAAGTGTTGAATCATAAATTCTACATTATATAAGTTAGGTATCCGCATCTGGTTAGCGACGCTACGCCGCGGCCACTTGTCTATCATAAAAGGTTAACCGGAAAGCTGATATTATAATTATATTGCCTAAATTACAATAATTAATGTTACGTCGAAAAAAAAAGCAATGTTTTTACGCAGCGCTTCAGCGCAAATAGTGACATGTTCCTTGCTTTTTTAAAATAATAAAAAATGTGTCGTTTGGTCATACAGTAAAAGTCGTTAAGGAAAAGTGCACTGTGAAAAATTAAATAAATTGTCAGACATATGTTAATATGCTTGTGCAATGCAATCTTAAAGGCATTATTTTCAAGTAAAGAAAAGCATTGAGCATGTCCTATTATTGTCTTGTTGAGCTTTTGATGTTAGTCTAGTTGTGGTAGATATTAAGTTTTTTTTGTAAGAGATTTATGATCTATGAGATTCACAAGAAATTAACTTTTATGGTTCGGGTTTAATATTAAATGTTAAACCTCTTCTAACAATTCGGATACTTTTGTTTTAATAAAAAAAAATGTTTCTAAGATTACCATTTGTTCCAAATATTACGAAGTTTTGATGCTCCATAGGTTTTGGAAAATGCGACTAAAGTACAGTTAACAATAAGAGCGCTTCACATTTCGTTACGGTGTCGTTGCCGTTTACCGACATACTATTACGGGCTCAAATTATACAGTTGAATATGAAATTATACAGTTGAATATGAAATTATACAGTTGAGTATGAAATTATACAGTTGAATATGAAATTTAAACATTAAAATTCATATATGCTGATTGGTTACTTGTTGTTGCTGATAATGTGTGAGCGCTGTAATAGTATAAATGGACAACGCATACTGTATGCGACTTTACATTCATATACATTCCTCGATCACGTTAGCGCTTACCCAACTGGAGGCGGCGCTCGACCTCGCCGATGTTGTCCGCAGCTGCCGAGAAGAAACACCGCTTTTTAAAAGTGTGTATCATGGGGGAGAAACTACTATTGACAAACGCTAGTGTAATCAGGTTCATAAATAGATCTGAAAAAATAAAATGTTCTAATTTGTCATTTTAACAATAGTTTATATACTGTATCAAAACGTATTTTAATATAACAATGGTGAATGTATGAGGAACAGTTGTATTATAATCACAATCCTAGAGAAATATGGGACTAAGCATAGTTAACTTACTACGTACTGACATCAAAAAACATGTACACGAATTCATTAATTAGTACGATTCATGCACAAACTTATTTACATTTTATTTCCATTTTGGTTACACTTATTAGTGTTTTGCTATTTCCAACATATTCTCTAATCCGCTTGAAGTAATGAATGCATAACTTCGTCATACATTTGAATCTACTATGCTTCTGTATTTTTATGTTATTTGTATTTTACATCATTTGATTCCATTGAAACACGTAAGACGTGAAAAAAATATCTGTGTAAATACCTGTTTTTTTTTTGTAAAAAGAAAATAAAAACTTAATACAAGCATCTGCCTGGCTGTTTTATTATCAACGAAATCACTAATTTTACCTGAAATCTCGATATCAAAGTAATTGATATCAAAAACTGAGGAAATATACATAAATAAAAAAAATGATACGCAGTAATTTTCTTACGCATTCGCCTCGTGTTACTCCTTGTGGAGTACTTTATAAAACTGCTTAATGTTAACTCTGTTTATGCCATTATATACTTTGTGAAGGAAGTATTTAATTGGGTACAAAGGAGAAGAAGATTTTCGGCGATCAAATACCCGCTTTGGGAAGTGCTGGTTTAGCTCAAAATCCAAGAATCTAATGCATGGATAAGATTGACATAGCTAACAAATGACAATGACGGGTGTGAAGGTAAATTTAGTAAACTGTAAACAAACAAAACAATTTGAAATAACATAATTGTATCCATCAATTTACTTTCCCATAACCATCTACTTAAACACATCAAAATGAGTGATTCCTTTGTTCCAGAGCCAAAAAAAATAGGAGTTTGGGCTGAGGGAACTCGTATAGAATCGAAAGAATATGTTATTCCTAAGAAGTCGCCGGAGTCTGTTGATGAAATACCAACTATCCCAGACTTAGACGATCTACAGGATATGCTTGAGAAAGAGATAGCCAAACCGCCAATGTCTGAAAGTAAAGATACAGAAACAGTGAATGCATTGGCTGAAGTGGGGGGAGGGTTCAGTGGGGCAGTGGAAGGCATCGAGGGGGTGTTGGCGGTGCTCAATTCCTACATCCCAGAAGAAGAGGATGAGGAACCTGATACCGTTTGGACAGTAGAGTCACTGCTCATGCAGTTGGCTGATGAGGGTGCAGAGTTAAATTGTAAATGAGATGTAATATGCTTTTTTATTTTGTTTCCAAACTGTCTCTGTTACAAAATTGTTGTCTAGATGATACGTACACAGTTTGTGGTGGTAGAACTTATCCAGGTTCACTTCAGTGACTGCCACTACCACACACCTATTTCTGCTGTGAGTTGTGTTTCAGTTTGAAGGGTGTGGGTGCCAGTACACACAGGATTATGTATCTTTAGGTGACCATCTTAGTTCACAGGACTAGCAATACAGTTGTGACAAGCCTCAAACAGGACTATGGATTTGTTTGAGGTTGGTTGCCGTAGGCAAGGACACCATTGTCACTTAACACCAGGTAAACAGAATGCCAGTTCTCTAATGTAATCTTTGTTGTTGTTGTAAAGTTATAATTTGACCTATCACCATGTTATACGGAAATTATTTTTGTTATTAGTGCAGGGACTAGTTACTTTTTTAAAAATTAGACACGATCTAGTCCTTATGGTGCTACTCTTGAGGACATAGATCGAACACCTTTGTTCTGCTCAAGCTGGCTATCACATTCTTACACCGAAACACAAGTAGTGCAAACACTACTGTTTCACGGCGCAAATAGCTGTGACGGTGGTATCGAACATATTCTTCTACCACCTGTTAGATTATTGTAGACACGAAACAAATTAGATAAATTCGTCTCGAATTGATCCCGCGACCCCACGTTTCGTAAAGCGATTCTTCACCGCCTACGCCACGGACGCCGTGAACATTTTTTGTGTAACCTTAATAACACTTACACCCTTGTTGAGACATGACACGTGAGAGCTTCTTCACAATAGAATTGGGTTGAATGACACTGATATTGCGAACCTCCATAGATTCTACCGCTATCCATGCTTGTCACTTATTGTGAGGGAGAGTAAGTACTTTATATTGGAGTTGCTGGTTTCACTTGCAGGGTTAGTATTAATAACTCTAATTTGACCTTTAAAAAGTACGAGAAAATTGCTATATTTTGAATAAATGAACAGTGAAATAGTATGGGTTTATAACATGTATAGTTGTGATATGTATAACTTGTAATTCATTTCAATAAACAATAAGAAAATGTAAACAAAATATAAGACACCAACAGTTATTTAAGTTCTTTATTTTAGTACAAAATATTGATACTATCTACATTAACATGAACTGCCTAATTTTTACAATCGATAACAATAAAGTATACTTCAAGGGAATGGCTTATCAATAAATGTATTATATAATTATTATCTATCATACATTGAGTCAGTTTATTATTATTATTAACTTTAACATGGCTAAACATGTGCCTGTGATGCCTCTTACTAGTTTACGTTATATATCTCCAAGGTCACATTAATTTCATAGCCTTTTGTTGATTATATAAGCAGGGGTAAAGGGTAAGTTTTAAATATGGGAACAATTTCAACATGCACTCTAATTTATAAGCGCGAGTGTCGAGAGGCCATAGACACAAAAACTCCTATTACTATTATGACTATTGCACGCCAATATAGAAAAAAAATAGAACTTAAAGCTAAAATAAATAATTATTTTATTGTGTTCAGCAAGGTATTAAACTAAAAATACAATGTTTAATGGTGACTTTCAAAAATGTATATACTAAATCCCATTTATTTTATTATACTATACATAGTTTTTATTCAACTTAAATTGTAATGGTAATTATTATGTAATTTATCTGCTTAGTTAGCTGAACATGCAGACAATCTACTAAGTAAACATTTTTTTAATACTTAAATGTTTTTGGGACTACATCATTGTTATGGTAATTTTAATTTCTCTTTATTATTGCATATTAATAATGTCATAAAGTTAGAATGAAGCAAGCCTACAATATATTGCAGTTCAATGAACATCTCTATGAGGGTAAAGATTTATCTGAAATTATGAAAATAAAATCTGAAGATGACTTGCACAATGATGCACAAAACACTTCCGAAAATTAACATGGATATGTATGAAGTAACAAAAAATTAGGCGGATAACACATGAAACTCTTGTGGAATCTAGTCTAAATAAAAAAAAAACAACTTTGTATGTATTTTATCCATATAAGTTTTCAAATATAGAATGACATAATGCCAGTTATTCCTTTGCCTTATCTTTCTTTTTTACTTGTTTTCTCCTTAAATAGCATTTCATAGTTATAATTTGCTTTTAAATTTTCAATACAAATTCAGATCCTGTGATTGGCTAACTAAATATATTGATATTAAACTTGTTTACAGCCGATTGTGAACCATTGTGCAAACAACTAGTAATTACAAATCTCTTCTATAAAACAAAAAAAAGTATAACCATGACACAGGATTCATAAACTGGATGCTAGAGGTTTGTCTTGAGAATTATTATACATTACATACAAGTGTTGAGTAAAACACATCAGACTTATATTATTAATACAACAATTAGAATTATAAAAAATTGCAATAATAAGCATTCTATTGTATATTAGTTACCATGTACCAACAATTCCAACTACACTTTTTACAGTACAGAGTTAATAACTTTAATTACAAGTAATGTTCTCTATAGGTCTTATTATAAATAATTCTCAAGTACTTATCACAAATCTGTACAAGTATAGTACATTCATTGAGCTATACAATGTCATGTTTTACCTATTTTACAAATAGCAGCATGGAGACTTTATGATAAAGTTTGACGGAAGCTCTTGAATGTGCCGCCAGCACATTTATAGGCGAGCAGGGCTGTCATGATTAGCACAATATATGAGGGCAAGATTGTAGCTGCATACAGTTCCTTCCTGTTGAGTAAACTCAGTCCTGACACGAAGAAATGGGAGCCCAACACCCACAGCACCTTGCGGTAGTCTTTTTCATCGAATCCATTGAAAAATATGACACTCCAGAATGTGTTGAGTAAAATCATACAGAGAGTCATCGCTGCGCTGGTTACAAAGAAGAATTCTGTGCCTGTATGCAGGCCTAGGGTACCGGGTCCAACTGAGTCAGCGAGTACGTTAATAAGGGCAAAGGCTCCATTCATTGTTCCAAAGCCCAACCCTGCTACATATGCAATCTCAAGCTTATTGCTGCCAATGTCCTGGTTCTCAGATATTACTTTAAGCCCTGCCTCTGTTTTCCGCAGAAGTCTGTACATACCATAACGAAAGATCTCCTGTATCAATATTGCAAACACCATCCCAAACGCTAGATACGACCGCAGAGGCACCACTGCGAACCACACGATTGAAGACACAAGAAACGATAGGAGCCAGCCAAACGCTGCAGCTATCATTATAATGATGCGCACCGGGTCGTTGGCGACCGTCAGCGCGAACATCACCAGCGGAGGCCCGAATGCCAGCAGCGAGCAGCTGAAAAACTCCGCGAGAGTCATCGTCTCGAGGTAGCACACTAGATTACAAGGTTTACGTTCTAACTAAGTGTCCGCTTGCTGTTTGCACACATCTATGAGATGCACTTTCTACCAGCTTTAGTACTAGACACTATATTAATTATAAGGACTTAAATTAAACGAAAATATATTAGAACTAGAAAGCCTCTGTGTTCAATCGGAGTTCTAGGGAATGTCATTTGTCATTGTGGAATTGTCATAGATGACAGATATATAATGCCAGAGTCGTAAAAAATGATTTGAAAAATTATAAAATAGCTTATTATATTTGAATTATACGGCTTGTAGCTTTATTTAAAATTTTAAAAGACTTGCGAGTTTACGTTGAAGTTTTATTTACTAATGGTTTGATTTTGTTAACGTAAGGCGTTGACATAACAATATGACATTTGCGTTTTGTTTATTTTTATCCATTTGATTAAAACGAAGCAACCCTGCAATTAATAACCTAAAATGTTAACCAAAATATGATTTCCGAAAGGCAAAAAAGCGAAAATACACCTATGTAGTATAATCGTGAATGAAAGATGCCTCCAAAATCGGTTTCAAAAAAGACTCTCTGGGTAGAGTGTGAAAAGTGTAATTGCAGCATAACTTCTAATGATAAAAACATCCACACAGATTTGAATTGTACGAAGGATCAGGTGAAATGTCCTTACGTAGAGGAGGGAACGTTGTGGTCCTGGCTGGAGAGGTCCAGTGCGCCGCCCGAGAACGCACCGAGAGACTCTGTGCTGCTGCACCCCTCTGCGGGTAGTTTGATCGGGGCGGTAATCGGCGGGCCGATAGAATTGCGCAGAGATGGTGCTCACAGCTTGGTGAAGAGGATGTGGCCCTCGAAAGCCTCCGCTCCAGCTGCTGTCATACTTCCCGCTGCTGATCTCACAGGTGTTTGGACTAGTGACAACAAAAAGGTATCAGTTACTGTATTGACTGGTGACATAGCAGAGGCATCTTGCGTTACAGTCAAAATTAAAAACCACAAAATAGATACAGACATAAGTGATATATTGCAACACCATTTTGATAATCATCATGTCAGTGTTGGAACTGTACTAGTCTATCATTATTTTGGTAAAAAACTACTAATAGAAGTAACCAACATCAAGTCCAACAATGACGATGAGTCTGTGAATAAAAAGTGGTTTGTTTTGTGTGAAAATACAATATGGAATTTAGAAAAGGATGTAATGAAGAAAGTCAAAAAGAAATTACCATGTTTAGGTGGTGTTGATGATATTTTAGAAGAGATCAAATCTTTTATAAACATATCTTTCGATACTGAAGGTTTTGCAGCCAATTTTCAGCCAACCAGAGGACTTTTAATTTATGGACATTCAGGCATAGGCAAAACTGCAATTTGTAAATATCTAACTGATACAATTAACTGTTTCCATATTGAAATCAATGGTCCTGCAATTTTTAGCAAATACTTTGGTGAAACAGAAGCTTCCATGAAGAGTCTGTTCTCTAAAGCTGTACAAAATGAGCCCAGCATCATTTTGGTGGATGAAATTGAAACAATATGTCCGCGTAGGTCTTCAGGCAGCACTGAACAGGAGAGGCGTGTGACAGCTGCCTTCGTGTCTCTCCTTGACAGCTTGCATGAGGAGAGCAGCAGGGTGTTCATACTAGCAACAACTCGGAAACCAGATGCCGTTGATGCTATGCTTAGGAGATTTGGGCGTCTAGACAAAGAAATAGAAGTGCCGGTACCAGATAGAATTAGGAGGAAAGAAATCTTGTATGCATTGCTTAAAAATCTCCCTAATAAGGTGTCATCGCAAGACATCGATTCGATAGCAGACCTGGCGCATGGTTATGTCGCGGCGGACTTGGTCAACCTGTGCACGCAAGCCGCCATGAAGTGCACCAAACGCTCTAGCGACGTTATCGAAAATTGCGACTTAATTGCCGCATTAACAATTGTTAGGCCGAGCGCTATGCGGGAGCTGCTAATAGACATACCGAATGTCCGGTGGTCGGACATCGGTGGACAGGACGATTTGAAACTAAAACTGCGGCAGGCCGTCGAATGGCCGTTGAAGCACTCGGAAAGTTTCCGACGTTTGGGGGTCCGACCTCCCGGCGGCGTGTTACTGTACGGTCCGCCGGGATGCTCCAAAACTATGATAGCGAAAGCGTTGGCGACAGAGAGTGGCCTCAACTTCTTATCGATCAAAGGACCCGAGCTGTTTTCTAAGTGGGTGGGTGAATCCGAGCGCGCGGTGAGAGACTTATTCACCAAAGCACGCCAAGTCGCCCCCTCTATTATATTCTTCGACGAAATGGACGCCATAGGCGGCGAAAGAGGTGCTGGCGAAGGCCAAGTACATGAAAGAGTGCTGGCTCAGTTACTCACAGAATTGGATGGTGTTGTGCCTTTAAAATCTGTTACTATTTTAGCAGCTACCAACCGTCCGGATAGGATGGACAGAGCGTTACTTCGGCCTGGTCGTTTGGATAGATTGATATACGTCCCGTTACCGGACTTTGAAACGAGGTTGCAGATATTAGAAATAAAATTGTCCAAGATGAGCGTTAGTGACGATATAAACCCACACAATTTGGCGGCAAACACCGACGGATTTTCTGGTGCGGAGTTACAAGCGCTTTGCCACGAAGCAGCTTTGAAAGCATTGGAGAAAGACCTCGATTGTCCGGCAGTCGCCATGGAGCATTTTGAGAATGTTCTAAAAGATTTCAAACCCAGAACGCCACATTCGCTATTAAAAATATACGACGAATTTGCTCTTGGCCAGAGGTCTGGATAAGATTTAAAAAAAAATTGGTATTTGACAATATTCAAATGGTATTGCGATCATAGAAACGTAAGTAATGTTTGTGAATCAACACTTGGAATATACAATATTTGTACATAACTATATTTTACAAAAGAAAAATATATTACATTTTGCAATAAAATTATTTACATTTATATAATCTGCCTTTTACTCTTAAGACTGCTACATTCAACAATGCAAATGTTCTAGGTTTTATTTACTTTGTTTTAATCACACTAATTTTCATTACCAGTGGGTTACCATATAAAAGTCAAAATAAATGAAAAATCCAAATATTCTTTTCATCTATTTATTACATAATACTTAAGAAACTTAATGCTAATATTGGTATATAAATTAACAAAATTACTCTAACCTTAGAATAACATATCTTTATTGACAAAAATTGATTTGAAAAATGCATTCTATGTCATTACATGATGAAAAGGTACAAAAAGTATCAGCTGTGTTCTGCATACAAGAAAGCCGCTACAGACAACAACAGACAGCTCAACAATGAGAGAAACTTACGGTAACAATTCCTATTGACAGAGAGATAAACAATTTAAAAACCTACAATGCATCTCGACTTACCTCCAAAATTATTTGTACACCAAATGTATTATCAAGTTAAAAAAATATGCATATACAAAATGATTTATTAAGAAAGCGGGATAGAAAATTGTGGAGTCATTACTGAAGACAAGGTTTTTATGTTACCAAGTAGCACATCTGCTTACAAGTGGTTACTGCAGCCAATGACATCTACAATCACAAATATAATGCTACTCTAAGGACATAGATTGAACGCCTCGTGTTCTGTGTAAGTTTCACAGCACAAATAGGTGTGACAGTGGTACCGACTCAGTTGAACATATTCACGTTCTACCACCCGTAACCCCCTCATACTATGCAGAGTAGGTTGCTAGTTGTTTCGGTTGACGTATTACTCAATTCTGCAACACTAGGAATTGACCCCTGAGCTTCCCTATAATAATGCGTCCCTAAGCTCTGTTGATGTTATAAGTATATTTTGTACGACTGATATCAAACGTTGCGTAAAAGACAGTTAATGATAATCTATAATAGCGGGACATGATACAGATGTTGCTTCTTTAACAGAAGAACATCACAACCACCTTCGGGTTCAACCTTAACTATGAAAGTGAACCATAAAGGTGACATTATAAACAATCCTACAAACATGGGAATTATTATCAATTATTTATTACCGTCAGGAATTGTCAAAATTCATTACATAAATGCTTTTCGTCATACACTACTTGCGTGTCACAATAAGCAGATCATTTTAATAACTACAAAATCCACACTTTTTATGTTATTTAGAATAGCAAATGGGCATGCAGGTCGCCTGATTTTAAGTGATACTGCAGCCCATAACGCCTTAACTGGCCTCAAACAGACCCAGAGTCCTATTTGAGGTTGGTTAGATCACATAATTAATAATTAATAGTACTCAGTATTTGAGCTTTATGAACAATTGTTATGAAAATGTGGATTTTATTTTAAAAATCTATATCCAATAGATTGTATGGTCAGTCTTCTGAAAACAATTAAAATTCCGGCATATAAAATTTCAATTCATATAAAATGTACAAACATAGCTAGACTTTTATAGCCATAGATTAGAATAAAAAAAATAATGCTACAATTCTGAGATTGGCAGCCAAGGCTCGCACTACGAGGTGCGTTTTACGTTAAATCACGATTTTTTTAATAGTATGGAGTGGTATAGCGACTTCTTCATCTGATGGTAACTGACTTGCAGTCCATGGTATGACGCTTGCAACACGCTACTCCTGAGAATAAGCATAGAAGAACGCAGAACACGTTCTGCATTTGGAGTCTGGCTATTACACTGTTACATCGAAACACAAGTAATTATTTTCATGGTGTTATATACAATTTAAAATTGTAAGTAAACGGACACATGTAGTGCAAGCCTAATTGAATTTTGCGTCTACCCGCATTACAACAGCATAATAAGCTCGGATAAGGGCGTAGCTCTATAAAATAGCAATTTTGTTAAACAAGTATCCTATGTAAATGTTTCCCGTGAATGCCATCCAGAAATTGTATGGTATGATTTGACTACAAAGACAAAAGTGAGGAGACCAAGTGTGTGTACGCACTGGCTGACTGTACTCAGCCCATCAATAATTAAAATAAAAATTAGGAACAAAAACACAATTGCCATGCTGACAACTTGCTTTAACACATCCTCACTACAAGTGACGAAATGGTTGATATTCTGGTCTACAGGGTTCGTGGATTTCTCTAAGAAAATTGTTGTTTTGAATAAACAACTGCAAATTGATAGCCGGAAATAAAAGGCATGTATGGTAAGTCCTCTTAACCCAACTAGACTACACCTATAAAACTGCATCTATTTTACTATGAAAATTATGCTAAGCTATAAACTACAAAACTTTTGTGTCAAATGATAATTATACAATTACAGCTGGAGATATTTAAACAAAAGGGATCCAACAGTATTATTTAACATATAATTATGTTCCTATTGTTTATAACATAATTACAACAGCAACACTGTAGTCAAGAATACAGTAAACATTATCAAGAACCATTTCATATCGGTCTGTTTTTTTTTTAAATTTGATTTTTATGCTATTAAAAGATAGAGTTTAGTATAACTTTAATTTTACCATAAGGTTGCGTGGGTTAGTTCATTTACAGCCAATTAATTTGTGATACAATGATGCATCTATTAAAAAACCATATTTTAACGGGGAGACACTCAGCTGACTTCACATTAGAATTACTTTGTGATACACGACGCGTCCTCAAACAGATATTTCTCTAACAAGACCTAACAGTTTGCCACATTACACTAGGAAGACTCTAAGCTCTTGTTTATATATTTTTGGATGGGATTCTTGCCTACATTTCCCAATCTATCCAATTTAGTTGTATAGAGTCGTCCGTAACGCTTTACACTAGCAAGAGAAGCATGTGTCCGTGGGTGGGATCCTTGGCTACTTCAGCTAGTGCAGTAGCGGTCCCTACCAGAGTCGGCAGACGCGCTAGACCCGCAGTATCTCGGTGTGCCGGTTGTAGCAGATGGCGATCCAGTCGGGCTGCGTGGCCCCCCACTGGATCTGGTTCACCTCACCCTCGGCCGCCGTGTAGGCCAGGATCGGGTCCTCGATGGCGCGCGGCATCTGCTGGATGTCCCAGATCAGCGCCTGGTGGTCGTCGCCCGCCGTGCAGATGTGGCACGAGCTGTGCGGCGCCCAGGCGATGCCGTTGACGCAGGCGCGGTGGTTGTTGAGCCTGGCCACGGGCGTGCAGGGCACTCGCACGTCCAGGATGATCACCTCGCAGGCGTCCATGGCCACCGTGGCCAGGTAGTTGGGGTCCTGCTTGTTCCACGCCAGCCGCAGCAGCGGCGTGTGCGCGGGGTCCTGCGGGGCGGAGCGGTCGTTCAATGTTCGGATTTTTTTAATAAAATCGTCTAGCTTGTTAACTAATTTTTTGAGTGTATAATATTGCTTGATAAATTTTAACATATGAGTGGTTGTTAGATTCGCCTTAATTGATATTATAATTTTAGGGTAAAAGGTGAATTGTTTATTATCTCGTATAACATATTTATTTATCTTTTTAAATAATTATTTATTTCCTCATCCTTCAGTATTATTCAATTTTCTAGAACGTCTGTCGCACCTTCGGCATGATGCACAGTGCCATACTACAATAGGAAAGTAAATACTGAAATAGAATAAAATAAACGCGTAAAAAATGAGTGTATTTATAAATATATGATGGTGATCTCGAGGCGGAGCAGGAAATAATGCGGATCTACAATTGATCCTCATCACCAACACTACCACAAGAAATGTGGACGTGTACGTGCGCGTGCACGCGTGCGTGTGCGTGCGTGCGTGCGTGCGAGCATGCGTGCGTGCGTGCGTGCGTGCGTGCGTGCGTACCTCGTAGATGATGGTGGAGTGCTCGAGGTGGCGCAGGTCGAACATGCGCACGGAGCCGTCGGCGCCCACCGACGCGAACATGTCGCGCCCGCCGCCCGCGCGGCTGAACGCTATGTCGTACACCTCCTGCGGGGACCGCACTTACATTCAATAATTCACTTGGAAAATTGGGAAATTACCTCTTACAATGCGGCGTAAGATCTTCTTGGTGACGTGGGCCATCGCGCTTTGAAGAACTCAACATAAATTATTTGTCATGAAACAATTCCTATTGTGTTGTCATTTCTGTATACTTTTTCGTTGTGTATATGCAGTAGCTGTATATATGATTATTATTATTGTTATTTATGTATGTATTATACATTTTTAATGATTTTTATTTCATGAATTTCGTCGCCGTACGTCATTTCACTAGAGGGCATCGTGAATTATAATTTGCCCACATTAAATTTAGCTTTTGATCCGCCACATTTCGCAATTATTGGTGTTTTGCGTATTAGGGCTTATAATAAAATGAATGAATGAAAATCAACTTATACTAACGGCCTCAGGCAGGCCGTTTCTGTACTGGCGGCATTATACTCGTATTGTGTACTATATGAACATTACTATTTTATCGCGTGTTATATTCTTTTTAATCTGCGTCAAGTTTCGGATTAAAAAATATACCAGTTTCTTAAGTTAGACCTAACCAATTTACGTTCTGTTTGTACAAATACTTTTTTTTAACATTTCCATGTTCAAATAAACCAACTCCATCTATATACTGAATATAAAAATAAATAAAATAAAAACAACAGGAAGGGGCATCCACGGCACGTACCTTGTCGTGTGCGATGAGCTGCGTCTTCACGTGTCCGGAGACCTCGTTGACGCGGCCCAGCACCTGGCCGGTCTCCAGCCCCCAGATGGTGCAGGTGGTGTCGATGCTGCTGGTGCCGATCAGGTTGGGGTCCACCTCGTTCCAGTCGAACGACGTCAGGGGCGCGCAGAAGTCAGAGTTCTTGTTGTTGTTTAGCACGCACTCGAAGAGGGTGTAGGGCTCTCCCGCGCGCCAGATGCGGAGGTAGTCGCCACTGGTAGCAAGCAGATCTGGGTAAACCCCCTTGCTGTCAGGTATCCACATGATCTTGGTAGTGGGGTAGGGGTGGTCAAATGTGCTCTTGGCACTGAACTCACTGGTCTCCTCATCCAGAGATATTATTTGGACCTGCGACAGGACAAAACATTATCACTATATATATAGTGTTGAAGTTCAACTTTCAAATTTAAATCAAATTGCAAGCGAAAAAATTGTAAAATACATGGTTGTAGAAATACCAACAGATTAATTGTTTGGGACAAATATTTTTATACTATAGTATTTTTCAAGTTTCATTAGCTTGATGGCTAAATTTAAAATAAATAAAGACGGACAATAAACATACTTTTGTATAAATGAAAAAAAAAAACAATTATTTAAGTACTATTTGCACCTCATACAATGTAAATGACAAAAGGCAGACCGAATGCTAAAGGCATTCTCTGTCAGTCAACCTTAGATAAGTGCGAGAGTCCACAAAAATGGTACCAAAAAATTTGTATTTATAAAAATTCGGTATAAACCAAAAAAAAAATGTTTATTTTCCGTTAACAACATCCTCAAGTCATAGTTCAACATTTTCACATTACTACAAACAAATTTGTTTAGCCACATCCAATAACATCATTTTTTATTTAAAGTTAATTTTTGTGTGGATTTATGATACTCTTTCCTCCAAAACAACTAGATAGATTTTGATGAAACATTGCAATATTATAACTTATACATCAGAACAGAACATGCTATAATATATAAAGATATTCTGTAAATTTCCTGGAAAATTGAAATCTATGCAGACAAAATCGCAGGGAAAAGATGATATTTTGTATGTCAAAGTGATTTATTTAAATAATTATGTCATAAATAACTCAACTGACCTTGTTGTTGTATTCCTCCACGAAGCTTCCGAGGGCCAGGCGGAATCTTTTGTCAGGCCGTACAGACCAGTTCATCGAGTACAGAGGCCATGGTGCTTGGTACCTGTGTCACAGGGTATACATAAGTATTAACAGTGATATACCTCTATTTTGGTTTTGAAACACATATTTATTAATACAATTTTAAACTATAGGTTATATATATACATATAAGGTTTGACGTGGAAATCATATAACATTCTCACCAGTAATATTAACAGTTAAAAATATAGCACAACACAATATGGTTAACAAAATAAATGAAAACCAAGAGAAATGAAGTGTGCTGCAAAGTATATTTAAATGTATGTAGTAAACACATTTGAATGTATGCTTCTGCTTTGATTATTTTGCATTGATAATTCCCATCAACAATTGTTACTTACTTACCTTCCACGAGTCTTTATTAAAATAGGTAGAGACATGACAGTTCAGTAATTGTTTATTGTTACATAATTTTTTAGATTAATCAGTGGTTGTATTGGACCAGGTTCACTCAAGTGACACCACTACACCTATTCCTGCTGTAAAAATTTCTTATGAGTTGTGTTTCAGCTCGAAGATTGTGGCAGCCGGCCACACACCACACCCAGCAGCATATATGAGGTGACCATCTTAGCCCTTAAGTGTAGCAACCCACTTGTGACTAGCACTGAACAGAATGATGGCTCTGTATTAAGTCGGTTATAGTTGTCATGGGCTGCAGTGATCACTTAACAACAGTTGAACTGCAGGAGGGTTTGCTACTATCATTTTCATAAAAAAAGCAGAAAAAGATCTGCAGCTATTCATATGCTTTAGTGTTATCATTAGCCTTACTTAAAAATATATAAACTCACACACACCTTTTTCGCACAAACACATTCATATACACACACACACATTCATACATACACAATTATAAAAATATAGTAGTAATAACATTAGTAATTCTTACATGTCTTGATCATATTCTACATAAGTACAATAAGGAAAGGAAGATGCTATTTCCCGCAATACAGGGAATCCTAGTGGGGACTGTGCCAATATATAATCATGTACTGTACTTGTATGGTCCTTTAATAAATTATTATTATTCAAAAATATATATATTTTTTTTTTATGTTATGAAGTAGCACACGGGCTTGCAGTCTACCTGCTGGTAAGTAGCTACTGCAGC
>DWIE01000093.1:0-23834 GCA_018248235.1 Choaspes benjaminii
AGAAAATGAGTTTATATAGAAAAAGTAGACAAACAAATTAAAAAAGCCCGCCAACTGCGAGGGAAAATAATTAAAAAAGGATTTTGTGAAGGAGCAATTTGCTTTTTATGTGATAAAATTTGCTGATTTTTATACAATAACAAGATTTTACGTCATATGCACTACTAAATAGAATCAAAATGTCTCTAATAGAGATTTTGACTTGGTAAGAATTACATCATTGTTTTGTTAAAGAGAAATAAAAGTATTTGATTGCAAAATAATATGAAAAAAATTTGTTGTGTACTAGATTTGAGCTAAAGTATTAAAATTTTACATTTTAAACTTCAAAATAATTTTTTTAATTTTTCTGTAATTTTCATGTAAATTTTGTTGCAAACAAAACTATAAAGACTTACATAATTAATACATTTAATATCCATCTTCATAAATATTTACATCGCCTAAAGAGATTTTGTTGTTTAATTCTTTTTGAACCTTTAGATACACTCACACTGCGTGTAATAATTATCTGTATCGATTATAAAATAAGGCAATTCGAATTTATAAACAAGTTTTTGCAATTATTTTATGAAACAAACCATTTTCTTAGCCATTATTGAGCGCAGATTATTATTGGAGTCGTGTGACAAAGAAATTTGAAAATTGTTTTTAGGCTTTATGGTGCAATCGTCATAAAAAGGTTTTTGAAAAGCAACGTCAAAACTTCCTACAGCGAATTAATAAGCGAACAGATATCTATTTAAGATATTTTTCTTAACTATTCTTTTTTTAAAAACTGTTATATAAAGCCTCAATTTTATAGAAACCTTTAGTTTGAAGAATTAGGCAATCCGTTTTTTCGGAATTAGGTCGAAAAAACGGATTGTCGTCTGTCTTAAAGTGGCTGTCCGATTTTAGTCTCGGATACGAAAAAACAGACAACTCTTCTTATTTTTCATAAATGAGAAATTTTTGTCAACCATATTTTTCAGCAACATAATGTAAGACCACATATCTAATTTTTAATAAAAAACCGATTTATAGACAACAATTATGAGACAATGTTCTCGCCTGCATTTTCTCCGGATTTTATCCGCTTGAAAATCTTTTGGGAGAACTTGCCAGAATTTTTAGGTTGATCGAAATGAGTATGATGACAAAATTCACTAAAAAAATCAATTATATAATTGGCAGATTAATAGTGTAAAATTTTGTAAAAAGCCAGTAATTTTATTAGAAAAGAAATTAATAATATTAGTTATTAACACTGAATGCTCTGCAAAATATCATTCATTTCTATTTATGAACTGTCATAAGATTATGCACCGCCTTTATTATTTAAAATTAAATAAGTTTAAATAAAAATGATTTATAATCAAACAATTAAGAATGTTCTTTGGACTAAAAAAAGTTTTATTTTATTTTTTTTTAGCTTTTAAAGATACAGGAATTTTTGAAAAACGGGATCGTTGTAAGATTATGTAACAGACTGTACAAATATATACTTTCGATGTTTGTTTATGACAAAGTACGCAATACGGTTCTCTGGTCAGTTAAAGTTTTCGCACATCCCTTCAGACCTATTTTAATCTAACATAAATATTGTTTAAAAACCTTAATTACATGCAATCAACTATCTTTTAAGGCTATAAATACAACACATTTTTATTAAATATTTTTTATTTAAAATTCAAATAAAAGATCAGTAGAACTTTCTTCATTTGGGGACTTAGGTTCGTCTTTTTTATCTTCGAATAATATTCGTTTATTAACATTTTCCGAAGATTTTAATGTACTATTTAAATATGTGATATTTGACATCGATTCGGAATTTATTGAATTCAACATTTTTCTTGCTTCCTTACTAGATCTTCCACTGAATGAATGTTTAGTCGAGATACTACTTTCTGATGTTTTCAATTGAATATTATCTGCTTCGTTAGTATCAAAATAAGAAATGTTTAATTTAGAATGAGATCCATTTTTTGAATCTTTATTCTCTTCAGATATGAAAGACAGTGAGTTTAAAGAATCTAATTGTATTTCTTGGCGATTTTTATCTAATTTTACAAAGCTTTTAACAGATTCGTTTTGTTTATCATTTCTAACCGTGGCCACTTCTTGATCCATCAATAATTCATCTTCAATTTCCTCGGCACTATTGTTTGAGAAAACATCTTCTTCACTAAAACTATCTTGTTTATAAACTTCTTGCATATTTTTCTCTTCATTCTTACAATTATTTTTTTCTTCTTTATTAATCCTCTTAATTTCATTTTCCAAATCATCAATTAAAATGTTATTAAGATCAATTTTAGATATTAATCTATCAACGTTGTTTTTTATTAACTCGTTAAATGCTTCCTTTTCATCTTTATTTGTGTAATTTTCTAAAGAATCGATAAATTTATCTTCCAAAATGGCATTAAGTGATGTCATATTGGCTTTTATCATTTCACATATCCCTAAACTAGAAGTTGGTTGTGCTGATATTGTATTATTAATAGTTCTTTTCCTAATAAATCGTATCATATCAGTAGGGTTAGCGACTAAATTAGTAAACTTTAGACCTAATCTGTGATTATTTATAATTTTTAAACCATTAGTTTCTACCCTTAATCTTATTAGAGGAAGTTTAAGGTTATCATCCAACATATTAATTGGTTTATTCTCCAATGGTTCTTCTATAATACGTGTGTTGTTAATATCTTCTTCATGATCTAGTGATATTTTAGGCTTTTTACTTTTATTATTGATTGATGGTTCATTTAATTCCTTTTTTCTAATTTCGAATTCTTTATTTGATTTTTTAATCATCTTATAAAGCATTTCTATAACTAAATTTTCAAGATTATCTGTATCTAATTTTACAGTATCCATTAAAAAATTTCTGACAGTAAACAATTTTGTCTTATTTAAAGTAGGCGGAAAACCAGTATGTGTATTCAACTCATGAATTTCTAAAATGTAACAGTATTTTTCTCCAGTTTCGCTTTCACATAATGATGTTCTGACTGTAGAACCAGATTGTAAAACTAAACTTGGACCTTTTGTTATATTATTATCATGTTCATGACCATATATGATTAAATCGAATTTATCATCAAAAAGAGATTCAGGAATGTGTTCTTTATTTCGTGGTACTCTATTTTGGTGTAGAATTAATATACTGTAATACTTTTTTTGTGTATTTGGCTTATTAAAAACTACCTTACCTTCTATTAAACAGGTGTATAATAATTTATCTTTTATATGCCCAATTCCATAAATGACTACATTTTCTACTATAATTGGATCTATTACAATCTTATCTGCAGTGTATTGTCCTATATAATTAATTAATCCAGCAGAATGTAAAATATTTAATGTGCTTATTCGATTAATACCAGAGGGATCATCATGATTACCATGGATAGCAACAATAGGAATAGATATTGACACATTTTCTGACATTTTATTTAATCTCATTAGTTCTTTATGTTTACTTTTAGTTCTACCAGTACAATATTTGTTTAAAAGTTGAACTGTCCTATCTATACAATATCTACTTGGTCTATTGTCATGAAACAAATCACCGCCTTGTATTATAAAATCTACATTTTCTTGTCTAGCTATCATAAGAATTTCTTCAAATGTATTAAACGAATCATTTCCACGAATATCGTCATTTTCTTTAAATCCTAAGTGGTTATCTGAAGTAATAAGGATTTTCATGGGATATAAAAATTAACTGAACCAATGAGATACAACCAGAAGATTTTTTTGTAAAGATAGTATAAAATTATTATAAATGTATGGTTTATGTCTAAATTTTTTTACATTTTATATTTTTTTTATTCGTTACCAAAAAAACAAATCATATTTAAATTTTAGATGTAAGTCTATTTAACAAATTTATGTCACCCTTTTATGAAAGTACACATCACCAGATTAATTTTTCTTTCTCTCTCTCTCTACGGGTGTTACAGAAGTATAAAAGATGATAAATATCAATTCATAAGTTATCTAGGTCTTTACATGTCAGTAATCACAATGTGTGTTGGATTACTCAAACGATTTGTATGTAATAAAATGTTTGAAAACATACACAGACCTTTGGTTTGTGTATCTCTACCAATCAATTCTACAATGTTTTTACTTTACTACTGGCCGATACTCTTTCACGATGGAAATCAACTTAAAAGAATGAAAATGTATTCTAAAGGAAGTTGTGTGTCTACATTTGCAGATATTTGTCAACATTTAGCACCAGAACTAGGCGTATTTTGTGAAATTTTTGATGTCGAAGTTATTGGTTGTAAATATCAGAGATGTTTCTTGGTTTTATATGGAATTATATATTTACTTTTCTGTATTAAAATGTCAGGTGTTAAAGGTATTTGGCCTTATTCTATTCTCGAACAGAAAAATGCATTAGTTCAAATGGGATTTTATCTGGCTGTTCTTTTTCTTTCTATTGGAATATATGAACTTATGGTTTTATTGTTGAAGAAGAAAGTCGTAGAAGAACAACGAAGACATAAGCATAAGAAAGAATAAGTAAATTTTATATATTAAAATTATTGTTGTTTAGTTAATTTTTTACTTTCTTAGATCATTAAAAATAAGTATAAAATAATCTATTTTTTAATTTTAATATACAACAATTATTTAATTTACATAAAAATTTTATATGGATGTTTAAAATGAACAGAATAAACTTCAAACCTCTCATCAAATCCTTTCATAAACTTTTTACCATGAAATTTAAACACCAAATTCTTATGATCAAATTTAACACACTTACAACAAAAAACGCCTTCTCCCATAGAAGCAAAACGAGCAGATTTATTAAGTCCAAAACCAAATAACTTAGGGAAAGTTGGAGACCATCTAATTGAAAAATTTCCACAAACAACTCCAATTGATAAATTAATTCCTTTATAAACCATTATTCTATAAATGTACATAGCAAATATAAGACTTTGTCTACAATTAAATCCTAAGAATACACTACATTGATTATCGTGTTGCTCAAAAAGAATGGTTTGAAATGATTTACAAAGTATTCCTAATATGTAATTGTAAGGAGAAGATGTTATTGGATTTTTAGAAGTTGAGGAATGTATTTTTAAAAATATGAAAGTCGTTATTTCATGTGAGATTTTATCATCTTTTGAATGAACAAAACCAGGTGTGGGAAGTAATGTATTGGTGTCTAAAGTTAAATATTCGAGATGTGATAAAGAACAAGTATTTAAACCGTAAGTAGGAATAAGAGATCTAGTCTTTAACCAATCATTATATGAATTAATGTCAATCTCAAAATTATTCTTTAGACATTTTGAATTTAAGATAATGTCTTTTACTATTTTAATATCTCGATTTCCACCTTTATACAAATCAATATTATTCCTTACTTCTAGTCCTTCAGTATATGAACAGTAAATATTCATGTAACAATAAATTGAATATGGTTTAAAATATGAAGAACGTCTACGAATAAAATCAGCACATCCCAATAAAGGAAAACAATTCCAATCACCAATATTTTCAAAAACAAATATTTTATCATTTTCTATAATTTTATGAACAACAAAACTCGCAAATACCAAAGGTAAATTAATGGATTTAACACTTATTAAATTTTCTTCTATCATTATAGAATAAAAATAAGCATTACAAAGATTTTCTCTAATAAATTTCTTGTAAAGATCAATTAATTTCATAAAAAAATTGTGATTATCTATTTTTGTGTCTATGATAGAAAGTGCCATTTTAAAAAAATTTTCTAGATCTAATTCTGAATCCAAAGCAGTTACAAATATAAATTTACAAAAAGTTAATCGTGGAATAGTTACAATGATTTTCTTTATTCTTTTAAAATTATGTTTTTTCTTAATAACTTTTTTAGAACTTATTATCATTTGATTAAGATTTCCAATTAATTTTTCATTGTATCCATTTAATTTCTCATTATTTTTATCAAATTTATTATTTGATCTATCTATATTTATATAAGAAATATCTACATGCGTATAATTATTAGATGATAAAATATATCTAATAGGATTTCTACTTACATTGATATGCACAGCAGGATACTTCCCCAAACAACACAACTTATTTCCACTAACATCCAAATATTTCAATCGTCCTAAATTTGGCAAAGATGTTAATTTATTATTACAGAGTTTAACAACCTCTAAACTATTATTTTGATTTAATTTAAAATTTTCAAAACCACAATTATCTAAATCTAAATAAATTAAATCTTCAGTACACCACAAAACAACCTTCTTATTATTACGACATATTAATCTCCTTATTCCTCTACACAATACGTTTTTTATTTTTGTATTAGAAATATTGATTAAATTGCCATTTGCAGATAAAACTTCTAATGGATTAAAAGATAAATTAAGATTATGAAATTTAAATTCAGAATAAATAAAAGTTATTGAATTATAAGATAAATCCATAAAATTTGCTCGAACATCACACCAAGATAAATTATTATGTGATAAATTACAATGTTGGAGTTTTTTAGATATTTTGATATTTTCAAGATAATTATAAGAAAGATCAAGATAATTAAGAAATTTAAGATCATCCAAACAAACATTCTGAGCAAAAGAATTTTTTATAATTAAAACTCTCAAATTTTGACAAGATACAAACCAATTATGTTTTATAGAATTAATTACAAAAATGGTAGCATTAGGAATCAAAGTAAATGTTGATGGTACATTACAATTTTTTGTATTTTTATCTTCAAGAAAAAGACATTTATCAAAAAGAAAATCATCTCCTCTCAACCTAAATAATTTTTTTCCAAGTGTTAAATACATTTCACCAACCAAATTTAGATTATTTAAAATATTACCAGCAGTCATAAAAAAGTTTGTTCCTAGACATTCAAATGTCATTGAATTATTTTGACCGTTATCAATATTATTGATATGAATAATTCTGTATTTTATTGTATAATTTTTAATTCTAATAAGTTTTTTCTTTAATTTGTATCTTATTTTTATTCCCAGTAATATTGTAGAGACTTTTTTAGAGACAATTCTCGTGATGATTTTCATGGGGATATTGGGTCAAAAAATTAAAATCAACGACAAATGGAAAAAACCATTAAAAAACCAATCAATTTTTGAAAGAAAATCAACTCTAAAAAAGATTTACAAAATGTTTTTTTTGACCGTTAAAAATCAATAAACATAAAAGATAAATGAATTTTTAAGTAAAATCATCAAAAAATAAAATAAAAAGATGTTTTCTATTGATCAAAAAGATATCACATTTTGTAAAATTAAAAAAATGAACATTTTGTTACGTACAGCGAAGTAAATTTAGACGATTTAACTTATATTTTTTGATACCTTTTTAGTGCATGTTTGCCTTTTGTAGTTTAAGGGAAATTTCAAACCATAAATTTACTATTGATCTAATCCCTCCTTTTAAACACTGATTGTGTCTGAATGAAACTTTAAGAAAGGGTATTAGCCTTTTAAAACTGTCATAAGATGACACATTTATTTACTTCAATTTTATTTATGGCAAAAAATTTAATCAAGACAAAATTAATTTGAATTATTAATTGTCGAACCCGACTATAAATAGTCTAATTTTATAATAAACACCTTATGTCCACTATTGTCAACATTAATTATCTCACATGTCAAAGTAAGTACGTTTTTTTGATGACATTTTTATAAAATGAAAGTAAAAACTTTATGATTTAAAACGTCTTTTTGTTTGTGAGTTTTAGACTTCAACTAGTTGGATATTAACAATTTTTTTCATTTAAAACAATTTTTTATTAAACGTACAAATTTTTTTTTAATTTTAAAATCCTATTCACTACATTTCAAATTTTTTTTAACTACCACAAATCTAATCACCCTTCATCCCTTTTAAAACCCCCTTTTTTCCCTAAATTTTTATTTATTACTTTACCCTTTATGAATAAATACACAGGATACTTCTTCAAATTCATTTTATTTCTCTCTACTGAACTTTTTATTATTCTCAAAGATAAAAATTACGATAAGAAAGTCATTTGCCTTTGTACCATTACTTCTCTTTTCCCTCTCTTTGTTATAATTTATTTTTATATAAGAAGTGAACAGTACAGGACTACATTCTTAAGAAAGACCTACAAACCTTCTACTAAATTATTAAGTGGAATATTCCTAGTAGAAGTTGTCTTAATATCTTCTTTCTTCTTTATAATTACTTCTTATTTATGGCTTTTACTCATAGAATTTTTATTATTATTCGTTATTGATTTTTTACTTTTTTACCAGCACTCATCTCGAAAAACAGTTCAATTAGAGAAAAACGAAGAATTTTTCAAAATTTGTTTCTTACAAAAAGATTACAAAGAAGGGAATTTACTGTGTTTAAGGAAGGGAGAACTTGTACAAGTAGTAGATAAAAAAGGAGATAAAATGGAAGTTAGAAGGTCAGATGGAAGGAAATTTTCTATTCCAATTGAAATTGTAGATGACAAGTTAGATTTATTCTTATAAAACAAATAAAAAGTTATTAATAAAATTGTAATTTAATTAAAGATTGCTGTTATAAAAAAAATTAAGATTAATTGCTTATGTATTGCTTGTATTCCCTGTGATCTACAAAAAGAGACAACATGTTTATGGATTCAGTAGACTTCCAAAGATCGTTCTTAATGGTAAACTTACATATTAACATAACAAATCCTTTAAAATCAAATGCATATGCAACACTTTAAAATATCAAAATTAAATTTTTATATAATAAATTCCTTGTTGATGCTAACCTCTTACTAAGGTGCTTTACATCTTTAAGGGCCCATATATTATGCTTTTCCATGACTTCATTGTACGTTGTTCCTGGTTATAGCAAATAGTTATAGTTCAATTTCATAATTAGTAAACACTGGTGTCCGTAGTGTAAGGATAGTCTGTTCTTATGTAATGAGACTTCGAAGACGTCACACTTACTTAATTAAAATTTTATGCAAATTAAAATATTCACATTTTTTTAATGTCAAGTAGTTTATTACATTCTGTCATAAATTTAAAAATGTTTTAGATCGCTTTTAAGTTCCTTTTAAAAAAATTAGATTCTGTAAAAGGTAAGTAATAATCGTTTAGGGAAATCCCTCAACAATAATACAAACCAAATCTTCTTTAAACCACAACTTCTCATAACCATCCCCCATTTTTATGTAATTGACTTTAGAAATATCAATCTTATAAATAAATTTTGATAATTAAATCTATTACATTGATTTTAATGATCAAAACAAAAAAGTTAAACAAATTCAAAAACATTTTTAAATCTTTTTTATTCTGATCAACATTTTTATTAATCAATTTTTTTGACACATGTCTATTTTTATAAATAAATCTTACGTAATTCTCTACCCTCATGAGTTCCCTTTCGTTTACTTACGGAGTTGTCATGTCAGGAAAAACCAAGCAATTTATTCATAACGTTAAAAATGAAAAGAAATCGATTCTGGTTTTAAAACCAGATACGGATTTTAAATTCAAAGGGAATAGGATTGAATCTAGGAATGGTACATTTGTGAATGCAGATGTAATAATATCAAAAGATATGGATTTATACAATGATATCTGTTATAATAATTATGAAAAGATTTATGTTGATGAATCTCAATTTTTAACTGAAAAACACGTTGATCAACTTAGGAGAGTGGCTAGTGATAAAGATAAAGAGATTTGTTGTTATGGGATACGTACCGATTTCAGAAATAATTTATTTGAAGGATCTAAAAGACTTTTTGAAGTTTGTGATTCAATTTATGAAATAATAGTAAAATGTAATTATTGTGAAAATAAAGCAAGTCATAATTTGAAAGTGATTAATGGAGAATCGACTTCAGAAGGAGAAAAGATTAATAGTCAATTTTTAACTTGTGAAATCTTTTTTCCGACTTGTTATGGGTGTTATAGTAGGATACTAAAAGAAAAGAAGTTATAATTAATTAAAAGGTAATTTTGGAATAAAATTAAAGGTTGTGTATATTAATGTAGATATAAATAATTTTAATTTAACAATAGGCCCATTAACTATAGGCCTTTTATATTTACAATATGCCCATTAATTTTATTACATAAAGTTACTCCTTAATATGCACAGTAGGTCTTTAATTTAATTACAAAAAATATACGCTTTAACACTAACAATAGGTCTTTAATTTAATTACATTAATTATACGCCTTAATATTAACAATAAGCCTTAACACTAACAATAAGCCTTAATGTTAATAATATGCCTGTATACAATAATAAACCTTAATATTAATAACAACAATAAAACCTCATATTACCAATTTAAATAACCTTTTTATTCAAGAAGTACTCCTTCAAACTTCTCTACAAACCACTGCATTGCTTCTTCCTTAGTAATTTTATGACTTTTTCCTACTCTCGACCTAAGTCTCTTCCTTTTACTTACCCTATCCCCTGGTCTCTTAAGATCAGCATAAAACATTAATCCAAAGATACCGATATCAGGATCGTACTTAATTCCTAAATCTATGTGTTCTTCTACACCAAGACCAAAACAACCAGAATCACTAAAAGCAGACTTATTCAATTCGAATTCTTTAACTCTAAGAGCACTCTTTAAGATTTCCAAAGCTTTATCTCCTGCCACATTCACATGACAAGATATTTTTTCATTTCTTCTAATCCCAAAATTCCTAATGGTAAGTCTAGATTTAGAAAAAAGAGGCTTTTGACCAGAAAGTTGTTCTAAAACTTTGGCAGCCTTGTTGAGTTTGGCTGCGTTACCACCACCGACATTTAAGACAATGGATAATTTTTTAAGTTTGATTTCTCTCATTGGGTTGGTCGATTTTGCTGACATTTGGGGGTTGTAAAAAATTTAAAAAATTATAAAGAAGGTGACTGCATGAATTAATGTGCATAGAAAAAGGAAGGAATTGCATATATTAATGTGAAGGAAATAAAGTTAGTGATTGCATAAATAAATGATTGTATAAATAAGTAATTTAATAAACAAGTGATTACATAAATAAGTAAGTCATTCATCAATAAGTTGTTTTTTACATAAGTTGTTGCATATATAAGCTGTTTTTAACATAGGTTGTTGCACGAATAAGTGGTTTTATTAAAAAGTAATTGAATAAACGTACTGCATAAATGAGTGATTGCATAAACGTTTATGCAAATTTAATATAAATAACCGTATTTTTATGCAAGAATAACTAAGAAAAATTTTATTGAGATTAAAACATACAACCCAACCAAAAAATTATTGAACTAATCGCGTATCTTATTTTTCCAAATACCCACAACATTCCATTTCGCATTTTCACTCCCTATGCATAAACCACTTTTTTTTAATTTCTTCTACTACACAAATCCCTTCTTCTCCTTCCCTACAAATTTTTAAATTTTTTTTAATTTCTTTTTCAGCCATTTTAAAATATTGAGATCCATTTTTTAAATAAACAGACCCATCCTCATAAACCACCAATTTTGTATTAGATTTACCATTTCTAGTAGTAACAGTAAATTTTTTAGAATAAGAAGAGTTGTCTTTATCAAATTCAAGATTGAATGGTTTTTTAACAAAGAACATTATAAGAAGGGGGGGGGTATATGGAGATAAATTTAAGAGATACGATACAAAATTATTAAGATAAGGAATACACACTCACATAATCTTATTATTTTATAGTAACACACATATATTAGTTAATCTTATTATTAGTTATTTACAAAACTTGGTTTAAATATCCTTTTTAGTTAATGACACACCTATATTTAATTAACCTTCTTAGTATTTAAATATTCGTCTTGGTATTTAAATATCCGTCTTAGTTATTTAAACAGCCTTTTTAAAATAGAAATTACTTTATTTTTTTTAAATATCAAATACAACCATCACACTTAATGGCACATTCCCATAATCCAAATTTTCACCATTTTTATCCACAATCTCTTTTATTCCTTCATTTGTATTTAATATTTTAGATCCCGTACTTAACCCCCTTAAGACTCTCCTTATATTTTTTTTAGTTATAAAATTATGCAAAAAGTAATTTATGCTATTATTATAACAAGATCTGTATAAATTAAGATCTCCTTGAATTAATTTTGTTTTTAAAATGAAATCTTCTTCTAAATCATCTTCTTTTGGTAAATTAAAATTAGAGAGAGTATTTACTAATAAGATATAAGAATAATGTTTAGGGAGATACCCTAAGATAGAATCCAATTGTTGTTTAGTACAATACCCTTTTTTATAAAGAGAAGTAGTAAGACATACTAAACTACTCCTTAATTCTTTAGTATTCCATAATATTTCTATAGTAATAATTTGAAGTAAACCACTTAAATCCTTTTTACTAAACAAGACGACTAAAGATAATAAATAGAAAGTACTAGAATATAAATCAACCAAATCTTCTCTTAAAATAATATCAACCAATTCCAAAATAAAAGAATCATCTTTATCTTCTAAATAAATGAAACCCAAGACATCAAAAAGAGAATTATAAGAAGAAATAGAATTAATATTCCTAATATTATCTCTAATATAATCAAAAAATGGAATACGAAGATTAGATAAATTTGATAAGGTAGGGGGTCTACTATTATAATCACAACCTCCATTCTGTTTTAAATAATATTTATATTTAAAAATACAAAGTAATAAATTAGATGAATATTCATCTTCTCTATTAGAAATTATAAAATTTAAAGTGATAGGAAGTAAAACAAAGGGATCTACTCCTAAAGAAGGGATATCCTTTAACCCAATAGAATTAAGGAAGAAATCCCTTACTCCAAATTGTAAATCTAAAAATTTTCTTAAATAAAAAAAAGCAAAATAACGACCAGGATGATTTAAAGATAAACAATTAATTCCTATAAATTGAAAATGATTGATTGAAATTAAATATCTTAAAGAAATGATATTTAAAAAAGATTTAGGATTCATTAGATTAATATTCACTAGATTAATATTGCTATTCATTAGATTACCATTGCTATTATTCATTAGATTACCACCACCATTATTACTACCACCATTACCACATCCATTATTCAAATGATCTTCTATTATTTTAATGCATTCTTTAATCACATTTTCATCTCGGATTTTAAGACAAAGATAAAAGTAAATGATCATTTCTTTATCTAAACTTGAATTAAGTAATTTTGAAACCCATTCATCCCCAAACATAATCCTACAATGATTTATTATTTCTGATATCATTCCTCTATAATTATCTTGATTCTTAAGAATACTCCTAGTGTATTCTAAAGTGTTATACATTATTTCTTCTTGTTCTTTTATGGACATTTTGGCTCCAAATTGAATTGCATGAATAAAAACATCCTTAAATTTAGAAATTGCATGAATATTCTTCCTCCTCGTGATATTAAGAAGGATCTGATATTTTCTAAAATCAAATCCATTAATAGAAGTTAAGACACTTCCTAAAATTTGGGTCATATCAATACACTCCGGGTATTTAGAAATGAACAAATTGTAAATTTCAGAAATACAATCTTGAAGATCATTTTGTTTATAAAGGAAAACAAAACAAGAAAAGAATTTAGGAGAATTGTCTTCAAAAAATGGATGAATATCCTGATAAACCAGAGAATAAAAAATTTCCAAAAGATTAAGATCATTTAAAGGAGAAGGAGATTCTAAATAAAATTTAGTAAAAAGAGGAGACGTTTTAAGAATAGATTGGATGATTTCAGTATAAAGTTGATTTGATTTCTTTAAAGATCTAAATTTTTTAAAAATGGAATTTAAACAACGAAAGTAACGGGAGATGTATATGGGATTAGTATTAGGGGTATTATTAAGGGTAGGGGTAGGGGTATTCATATTAGGGATTCTGGGATTATCCAGATTATTAAGGGTAGGGGTATTCATATTATTAAGATTGCCCATATTATTAAGATTATGAGCATTAGGGATACTAGGATTTTTAAGATTATGGGCATTAGGGTTACTACTAAAATTATTCTTATCACCATTTAAAATCTTATCTACTAAATATTCTATAAAATCTTCCCAAATACTTCCTTTTAAACTCATAATCTCAAGGGTATCACAATATAGTTCAAAATTTTGTGGTGTACTACTTTCTATTAATTTATAAAAAATATTTTTATGACTTAAAAGATCTCTTCTCTTAGGAATCTCAATCCAATCTTTAATCTTCATTTTCATATAAGTAAAAGCTATAGGATTATTATTATTTAAAAGAGATAAAAACTCATTAATTCCTTCTACTGTATCTAATCTTAATTCTAAAGAGTTTATAATTGAATCTTGTGGAGATTGAAGAATTTGAAAAAGTAAATTTTGCATAAAATGAAGGGGTAGGGAAAATTTTAAAAAAAAAATTGTCTGGTGTGGGGGGTCTGGGGAATGGGGGGGGGGTATAATGTAGGGGGTAAAGGGATATTAGGGATTAGTAGGGGTTATAGGGAAATTAGTAAGAGATAACGTATGGATATTTGTCAAGGGTATGTATGGGATTTAAGAGATACAGGGGGTAAAGAGGGATGTGACAGAGATGTATGGGATATGGGAAAGTATGTATGGCAGGAATTAGGAGAGATGGATGTGTAACGTGTTTGAAACTTCCTTAGGGTACACCTTATCCTTCTATCCTCCCCTATCTCCATACATTACCCTCTCCTATCTACTTATCTTAACCCTTCCACATCTCTCATACATTACCCTCCCACATCTCTCATACATTCCCTTCCACATCTACTTATCTTAACCCTCTCCTATCTTTACCCCCCTTAATGTCCCTTAGAAATCCCTTCGTTCTCCAATGCAAATCTTGTAATTCTATCGTTTGTGACTCTTTCTCTCTTCTTGATTATAAAAATTCATCTCTTATTTTTAATTCTATTGCTTCTACTGTAACTTTAGATTCTTCTAAACACACGGATTCAGATACAGTTTATTCATTTATAAGATGTAAATGTTCTAATACAATAGGGAAGAGGTACTATACTACTAATGAGGATATGAATGGATATTCAGGAATGTACTTTATTAGTAAAGAAAGTGTATTTTCTTATATGTTAGGAGGGAATAGTGAATGTAAGAGTGTGACTTTGTATGAAATAGCCGAAGATGTAGAGAAATTGCAAAAATTGTGTTTGTTTCTCTATAAAAAAATAAATAATACAAAATAATTAAAATAAAATGGTTATAAATGGGTTTATAATTTAAATATTTTCTTACTCTTAACCTTTATATTCCCATATTATCACCTTTACATTACCCTTTATTATCACCTTTACATTACCCTTCATGCTCCTCACTTCTAACCCCCCTATATTATCACCTTTACACCCCCAGCCTACTACCCTTACGTAGCCCCCCTTTATCTTTACTTCTAATCCCCCATATTATCACCTTTACACCCCCAGCCTACTACCCTTACGTACCCCCTTCATACACCCCTTTACCCCAACACCCTTACCTTCATACCCCTTTACCCTTACCCCCCTTCATGTAGCAACCGGACATTAACACTTTTTTAGAAGCTATTAAACAAGAATTTGAAAATATTAAGAAGGACAACAAGCTTTTAAAACAAGAAAATTTAAAATTAATTGAATTAAATAATCAATATTTACAAAAATTGAATTCCCTTTCTTATAAAGAGAAATCTGTTTTAAAATTAGGAAGTGATTGGGATGTAGAAGGAGATAATATTTTTGAAATTTCTTTAAATTATAAAATTTCTATAGGAGAACCCATTACATCCCTTTCTATTTCTTATGATGGGATTTTTATAGCTTTTGTTAGTGGGAATAATGTTTATATTTTAGTAGATCAAATAATTTATTTATTAGAAAATGAAAAGATGGTGAAATATGATAAGTATAGGAATAAAAGATTAAGAAGGAATAGTGTTAACAATGGTGTTAACAATGTGAATAATAGTGTTAATAATGGCGTTATTAATAATGGTATTAACAATAATGTTATTAATAATGCTATAAACAGCATAAATAACAATACTAGCATTAATAACAATCCTAGCATTAATATCACAACCATAATCAACACTAAAAAAGTATTTTTCTCTAAAGACAACCATTTACTTTTTATCGTAGAACCAGAAGGTTTTGTTAAAATTTGGGATATTAAAGAACGATCCTTTTTAAGATCTTTTAATCTTCCGGAAGTTAAAAGTTTATATTCTTTAGGAGATCTGGTTTATGCAATTTCTATTGATAGGACTCTAAGGGTTTATGATAAGGATAAAATTATAATTGTAATTACTACTAATGAAGATTTAGAAGGACCTTTATTCTTATCTAAAGATAAAAAACAAATTTATTGTAAAGGGAAAGGATCCTTAATATTTTTTGATTTAGAAAGAAGATCTTATAATTCAATGCCAATTAAACAAAATAATAAACAAAGTAGTGATCATAAACAAAGTAGTGAGCATAAACCAAATAATGATCATAAACAAAGTAGTGAGCATAAACAAAATGATTTAAATGAAGGACCATCTTTATTATCTAATTTAACTTTAATTTCTAATCTTGGTTTTTTATGTTTAAGTTCTAAAACTACTCTCAATTTTTATAAAACTAATCCTCCTCGGTTTTTATCTTCTAATCAAAATGAAGAATGTAATTTTTGCCTTTGTTCTTTTGGGAATGTCCTGGTTGTGGGGCATAAGAATGGAATATCATTTTATGATATTAAAAATAAAAGAAAAATGAAAATTAATATAGAAGATAGTAATACTTATAATATTGATTGTAGTGAGAATAAGATAGTGACAGTAGAGAACAGGGGTGTAATTAGGGTGTGGAAGCATAAATAAAAAAATTAAGGTTTTAAAATGTAAAAAAAGGGTATATTGTATTAGGAGGGTATAGTAAGTATGGGGGTATATTAAGTATGGGGTTTGTTTAAGTATAGGGGTATATTAATGCAAATGATTGTTTATGAGAATATAATCCCTATTACTACCCCCTTACTACATACTCTAGTCCCTATTAATATACCCCCTTATTACATACTCTATTCCCCTTTACTACATACCCCTCTAAACTTTATTAATATACTCCCTACCCTCCTGTACTACCCCCCTATACTTAACATACCCCCTTACTCTTTACATACCCCCCTACTTTTTACTACTACATTTACACTACACAACCTTTTATTTTATAAACTCCTCAATATCTCTTATCCAAGCATCCCTTTCTACTGTACATGAACTATAAAGTATTACATTATTTTCTAAAGATGATATTTTGAAAGAATATTCACTATGAATCTCCACTTTACACCCTTTTAGAAGGAATATTTTTTTAACTCTATTAGTTTTATCATAACAAACCAAGGCCTGTCCTACTAAACGGAAATTAAAGGGTTCTAAAATAGGAGAAAGGGGATTAGACATTAGAAGATAATTAGATCTTTGATCTAAATCTTTAGTAATATTAGTTAAAACAAAGAATTGTAAATGATTAATACAATGATGATCATTATTGTTGATATGATCATTATTTATATAGCCACCATTACCATTATTATTAATACCATTATCATCATAAAGGTTACCATTTAAGATTGTTATTATTACATTATCTCTAATTTTCTTATCATAAGGATTATAAGATAAATCTAAATCTTTTTTTATAAAATCTCTAATTTGAGATAAAGTTTTCTTAATAATCCAAGAGATAGGATTATTATCATTTTTAGATTCAATTTTAAAATAATAAATCGTATCTTCTATTCCATTCTCAAATTTATAAATTGTATTCAAAATATTAAAAGTAATATCTTCAGTGATTTCAGTCCCAGGCCCATAAAAGGAAAAAGAAGAAGTAAGGGTCTTATTAAAGGATTTCTTAGGGGAAGGGGGGTCTACCTTCTTCTCTAAGGTAGGGGGGTTTTTAGGGGCATAAATGACATTAATAGGAGTAAGGGAAAGAGAAGGGAAGGGTCTAGAAGGGAAAGAATTTTCATTTAAACTTAAAACTGAGAGGGGGTTATTAGAAATACTATAAAGATTCTTATTAAAAGGGCTGTCCTTGGTAAGGGGGGTGTTATTAAAAGGGGGTTTGTTTCTTAGGGGGGTGTTATTAAAAGGGCTGTTCTTAACAGTAGGGATGTTATTATTGAAAGGATTTTTGTTTTTTAGGGAAGTGTTATTAAAAGAGTTGTCCTCAGTAAGGGGGTTATTATTGAAAGGATTTTTGTTAAGATGATTATGCCTTTTAGTAAAGGGATTTATAACACTACTACCACCTTCTTTAACACTACTACCTTCTTCCTTGTGATTAAGTCTCATTGAATAATTTTTTACTAAATCCATTACTTTACCATAACCTTGATCATTATAATTTTGTTCACTGTCCTTTTGTTCTACACCCTTAACTATTTCCTTTTTCTCTAATAAATCAATTTTTATCCTATTCCCTATACTAATCCTATTATCTACACTAATACTCCCTTGTGATTTAATACTCCTTACTTCTTCTTCATCCTTTACTTTATTACACTTCATTTCTTCTCTATTCCTATTAATATTATTCTTAATCTCATCATTAATACTTTTAATTCTACTACTCACGGATTGTGGAGAGAGATACACATTTTCAAGATTTTCCTCTAAATTTCTTCTTTGTTCCATTTTAAGGGAAGGAAAAAAACAAAAATAAAAAAAGTGATGGTGGAGAGTAGGGGGGGGTATGAAAGGGGTAAGGGTAGGGATAAAGGGAAAGGGAAGTAATAAGGGAAGGGATAAGGGTTGTTAATAAAAATAAAAAAGGTTTGTTAGTAAGAATGGTTATACTTAAAGAATCTTTTGGAATAAGATTTTTTATAAACCTTAAAATATTTTTGTTATTATGCATTTAAAATGACCATTGTCTTACTAATACCCCCTCATTTACATTACCTTTTAAAAACCCATAACCGTGTTGTAAACTTTTTCTTTAATCAACCTTAGCCCCTATTACAAAGCCCCTTTCCTCTGATCCCTTTTTAATATTGAAATCCCTTTTTTAAAAAGACAAACCTTATAATTAACTTAGGCCTTTTTAAACATACAAATTTTATTATAAACATACAAACCTTATTATTCACATACAACCCTTATACTAACGTATCCCCTTTTTTTATACCATACACCCCCCCCCTTATTCTTAACCACCATACACCCCCTTTTATACCATACCCCTTATTCTTAACCATAATCCCCTTTTATACCATACCCCTTATTCTTAACCACCTTTTCCTCATTAAACCCCCCTCCAAATGAACAGACTTAAAGATCGAAAATCCCTTGAACCTTTAGATTATGAAATTTTTGATTATAGTTCTTATGCTTCTACTTATTTCCCAGAAAATATTAAAATTAATGATTCTTCAGATCCAAATTCAAGATGGTCAACTATTTCAAATGATCATAGACAGTTTTTAATTTTAAAAATCCAAAGTTCTATAATTTCTAATATTACTTTTGGGAAATTTTCTAAAATCCATGTTTGTAATGTTAAAGAAATGAAGATCAGTGTATCTTTTGATAATGTAAATTATATTGAAGTTTACTACGGGGGATTAAGAAATGATATAGAACCAGAGACCTTCAATCTAAAAACCAAAATTAATGGAGAATTAATAATTTCTAGATTTATAAAAATAGAACCACTGGCAGCTTGGGGAATGAATTTCAATTATTCAATTTGGTACGTATCACTTTGGGGGATTTCGGAAGTAAAGGAAATTTTAAGGGAACAAAAAGAAAAATCAAAAGTAAATCAAGTAAAAGATTGTTTAAAAACCTTAAAAAGTTTAGGGTACACAAAAGAATATGAAAGTTTATCATTAAAATTAGGAGAAGATAACCCAGTACTTTCTAAAATTAAAAATTTGATAGAAAATGAAGATTTTGAAGGAGTAGAGGAGTACGTTTTAGGATTAGAACCAAAAAATTTTGAGAATTTTATAAAAGAAAATGGATACATAGCCAAATGGGAAGAAATAACCAAAAGTGGGAAATGTAATAGAGATGGTGGGAATGGAAGTAATAGTAAAAGAGACATTAATCATAATAACCTTGATCATAATAACAACAATATTAATAATAATATTAATACTTTTATGTCTTGGCCTTGTGAAAGGGGTGGTCATCAAATGGTTACTGTTGATGATAAAATTTATTTATACGGGGGCTGGAATGGTTTAGAAGAATTAGGAGATTTTTGGGTTTATGAAGGAGAAGAATGGAAATGTATTTTACCTGATTCTTATGAAAAAAATATTAATTATGAAATTAATTATGGTGTTAATAATCCTTATCTATCCCCTACTCCTCTTAATGATCATTCTATTCCTGTATCTTCTCCAGGTAAAAGAAGTTGTCATAAAATGGCTACTAATAATTCTGAAATTTACTTAATAGGGAGGTACATTTCTAGTATAACAAGAGATATTAATTCAGTAAGTAATGATATTTGGGTTTATAAAAGGGGTTGGTATGTATTACCTTCTAAAGATAAAAATATACCTCCTAATATTTATGATCATTATATTACGTACGGGGATGGGGTATTGTATTGTTTTGGGGGGAAACAAACTGATGATGATGAGACATACGGGGGATTGTATAGAATTGAAATAAAAGAGGAAAATAAAGATGAAGTGGATGATTGTGGGATGGTTGAAAATGATGGTGGTAATAATGATGATTCTAATCATAGTTTACCTAATTATAATTTATCTGATACTACGGTATCTACCTTAAATACTACCACTCCCTCAAACACCACTACTCCTATAAGCACTACCACTCCTATAAATACCACTACTCCTATAAATACCACTACTCCTATAAATACCACTACTCCTATAAGCACCACTACTCCTATAAGCACCACTACTTCCTTAAATAGTTCAGGCTTTTTTAATAAACCAATTGAAAGGTGGTTTACCCTTAGAGAAGATCTTAAACAACCTTCTAATACTCCTCAATTAAGGGGGAGATTAGGTCATACTATGATTTATATTCCTAAAAATCATATTCCTGGGAATATTCATAATAATTCTTTGGTTATAATTGGAGGTCAAAGGGGAAAAGAAAATTTTAAACATATTCAATTTTACTCAATAGATTTCGATACGGTTTATGAAACAGTTCAATTTCCCATAAAAACTGAAGGGCGTATTATTCAAAGGGCTCATTTGTATGGGGAGGATTTAATTGTATTATTTACTTTTGGAACTGAAAAAGATTCAAAATTAGATACTTTTTGTTTGTATTCTTATTCCTTAATTAAAAATAAATGGAAAAAAATTATTACAGATGATACTTTAACTCCTTTACCCCGTAGTGCTCATCAATTTGTTAAATTTAAAAATCATTTTTTACTTTTTGGGGGAAATGTTACTGATAAATCGGATAAGAGACAAAATGATTTTTGGAAATTAATTTTAAAAAGGATTTCTATAGAAGAAGTTAAAGAAATACTTAAATTTAAAATTAGAAAATATAAAGTTTTAAACTTATTAGATAAAGGATGGAAGAAGATGGGAATTGAATTTTTGCAAATGAAAGTTAAACCTTTGGTGACTCCTAAAAATGCAAATGAATTTGAGAAATTGTGTGGGGAGTTTTTTGATAGACAAGATGAGAGTGAGTTATATGAAGAAATAGAAAAAATAATTAAATAAAAGAGTAAAAAAAATAAGATATGTAGTGTTGTGTAAGTTTAAGAGTGTAAGGGGGTATAGTATTGTATGCGGAGATAAAATATAGGCCTATCGTATCCTTATACCATAACCTGATAAGGTATCCTAATACCATAACTTAATAAGGTATCCTCATACCATAACTTAATAAGGTATCCTCATACCACAACTTATTAAAGTATCCTAATACCATGGGCATCCTTAGCCCATAATTTACTAAGGTATTTAAGCCCTTCTAAGACTACAATTTTCTTAAGCCTATGATGCCCCTCAATCTTCACATTCCAATTTTTTTTATGTACCCCCCTTAATAAAATGGATCTACTTACATTGGTCATAAATTTAGAAAAAGAACCAAAAGCTTACACTGAAGAATTTAGAAGACAAATCCAATCTTATACTAATATGTGTAAACTCCCTAAACAACCAACAAAAGTTTTAAGACAAACTTTAGATCTTCTTATTAAATTTTCATTTGTTGATAAAAAAATGGTAGCAGAGGCCATTTTAGAAAGTGTGGCTTATCTAAAAGCATACAAATTGAAGAAAATTGCTTTATCTGCCGTTTTAACTTTAACTTATAAAAAATTAATAACACCAAGTACGTGTATTAAATCCATTTTAGATTTTAGTTCAGATCCGGGATATTTCATTAATAAAGTAAAAACGATTATTAATAAAGATTGTACTCCTATTATAAAATATTATTATGAGATAGGAAATGAAAAACAAAAGATTTTTTCTTATTATTTCCTTTTAGTTCTATTTTCTAAATTTAAAATTGATATTCAAAATGAAATTTGCAGTGGCTTATTTGGAGAAGGGAAGATTAAGAAATTAAGTTTTAGTTATTTTTTGGAACTGATGTCAGAGGATTTAGGGAAACCAATGGATTTGTTGGATGATAAATCAAAAGTATTTGGTAAAAGGATTTTTGAAGATATTACGAATAATAAAGAAGAAAGGGAAATTAAGATTATGAAGATGAGGGTTTATGTTCTTTTTAAAAATAGATTTAAACTAAAATCAAGTGTGATCCCTTTAGCTTTAACTATGATAGATCCCCTTAAAGAAGATGTTAAAAATCTAATGAACATTGTAGTAGATTCAGTAACGGAAAAAGAAGTAGAAGGAGTTTTAAAAAGCATAGGAATACATTTTTGTAGTCCATTTAAAGAAGAAGATATGATTTGTTATGGATTAAATCTAATGAGATTCATTTATATTAAATTTGATCCTATTGAAAGTGAAAATGAGGGTGATATGGATTATGAAGATGAGTCTAGTAGTTTAGATAAGGGTATGGATAATGAAGATGGTAGTAGCCTAGATATTGAAGATGAGGACAATATTACTAATGTTGACCCCTTTTTGAATACTTTAAAAGATCTTATTTTAAATTACGTGGAATGTTTTAAGGATTCAAAAGTAAAAAGTATCACGTACGCGTACAGGGCAGTAATAAACGTAATAAAAAAGAAAAAGAACTCGGGTAGGGAAATTAACTTCATCTTAAGGAAATTAAGCAAAGAAGAAAGACTGGATCTCCATAAAAAGAATAAAGAAACAAATAAAATAGAAAGGGAAATGTACAAAGCAGAGAAGAAAGAGATGTGCAAAAAGAAAAGTAAAAGGAAATTCAAATTGAGTAAAAAGAGGCTTAAAATGAACGTAGGGAAAAGGGTTAAGCGTAAGTGAGTACGTAATGAAGTTGAAGGGGTCGTGTTATAATGAGAGTGTATGGGCTAATGGTTATGAGAAGGCGTATGAAGTTCAAGATAGTAGTTTTAGAGATGGTATGGGGATATTGGTTAATAAGACGTACAGTCCTTTTATAATACGTACAGGCCTTTAAGTATACGTACAATTTTTTGATATACGTACAATCCTTTGATAATCCGTACAATCCTTAAGTATACGTACATTCTTTTAAGTATGCGTAAAGTTTTATATGAATACGTACAGTCCTAAATTAACATGTAAAGATCTCCAATATACGCACAGTCTTTTGATAATCCGTACAGTCTTTTGATAATGCGTACAGTCCTTTTATAATGCGTACAGCCCTTTGATAAGACGTACAACCCTCAATGTAATACGT
>DWIE01000094.1:0-23810 GCA_018248235.1 Choaspes benjaminii
TTTAAGATCTTCAAAAATATCCTCATTATTAACAAATTCGATATTCCCTTCATCAAGAGACTGTTTTTTATCAAAGGTCTTGTTTTTAACCTTCTCTTCTTCTAAATCATACAAAGGTACATTCAAATCTTCATCAATATCCGAATCTTGACTTAAAGCCACTTCTCCATTTATAGCCACATCCTCAATATTATTTTTACTTAAAGATACTTTTTCAGACAAATGCTTACCTAAATCCACTTCTTTATACGAAGGCACATGTTTATCCTCATTTTTACCTAAAGACACATTATCTTTATTTTTATCTAGATCCATTTTTTCATTAAAGGTCACGTCTTCATCCTCATTTTTATCTAAAAACACAGGTGTATCTTTATTTTTATCTAGATCCATTTTTTCATTAAAGGCCATTCCTAAATCTTTTTTATTCATAACTTCCTTATCACTTATTTCTTTCTCGTCTGATACACTCGATTCATCTTGTTTAAAGTTCGGGAAAAAGAAAGAAACATCCTCTTGATATAATTTTATTTCTTTTTTAGTTTGTTCATCTGCTTTCTCAAAAAGATCATTCATTTTCTCATCTTTTCCAGTTAATGCATAAAGCATAAACAATTCATGCCAATCTCCTAAATTAATCAAACATTCTTCGGCTATATCAAAATTACATTTTTCTAAAGCCACCAATGATAATCTTTTGTACATAGAATGATCTTTTTCTTCTTTACAATAATTTAAACATTCTTCTAATTTACAATCTCCTAGACTTAATTCAAATCTTTGTCTCCTATCTTCGATATAAGGAAGAGCTATCTCTCCTTTATGATTTTTAATTAAAAACGAAAGTGGACTTAAACCGGGTAGTTTACCTTCTTCTATTAAATTATTCACACTTCCTCCTCCTAAAACTAATTTTTTAAATTCAATTTCAGTTAAATCAACATCAATACTCTCAAATCCTTCATTTGTCAAGTAAAAGATTTGACCTTGAGAATAATGAAAGGGATAGATTTCTGTGTCTATGCTTCTGATAACACCATCCTCCCTAAAAATGTACTTAATGTGTTTAGTAGTAGCATAAATGAAAACATCCTTATAAAAGAAACCTCCATGAATATTTACAACTTCTTTAGTGCCATTAATAAAATTTAAATTTCCGTCGTAAAGATGAATATCATTTTTAGAAATAAAAGCGTATAAAATTGATTTTTCATTATTCAAAGTTAAATGTTCATTTTCAGAAGATTGTGATTCAGAATATATTTCTTTTTCTTTACATATAACCTGCTCAACTTTAAATCCTAAATTTATAATTGTTTCTTCACCGTTGGATGTACAACGCACCACATTAAAATTTCTTCTTATAAAAAAATAATCCTCACCTCCAAATAAAAGGGAACCAGGTGCATTATCAAGGGTCTTAATTGTGTTTCCTTCAAGATTAACAATAAAGAACTCTGTCTTTTCTCTTACTACCACATTAATATCTCCATTGATTTTAATTAAAACTCCTTCTGCATGTTCCTTAAGGATGCATTTATTTTTTCTGTAAATTTCAAAATGAGTTTTAAATTGAAGGAGAAGAATGTTTTCAACTGAGTGCATAGAAAGAAGGACTCCTGTTGGTTCACAAACTTTCTTTTCTGTTTTAAGATTTGAAGAAAAAATACTCAAATCTTTTGTATAAAAATAAAGATCAATGTCATTGTAAATAGATTTGCATAAAATTTTTGGTGTATCATATCGAAAAATTTCATAACCTGAATCGTGTCCTCCTATAATCAAATTATTTTTTTGTGCTACTGTCCAAAATCTCCCTTCTACACCAACTTTCTCATATTGTTTCATATCTAAATTATAAACAATAAGTTGGCCATCTTCTCCTCCACTTACCACACATTGATCATTGTACGATACACTAGTAATACAACCCTGATGATTAAAAAATGAATCTCTCTCTTCTAATTCATTTCCATTAAACTCCCAGGTCTTTACTTCTCGATCATCTCCTCCGGAAATTACGAAATTATTTTTAACAAAAATTGAATTTATGCCTCGATCATGGCCACTAAGAATTTGTTTTATAATGATACTAGGAACAAAAGTACTCTTCTTTGTATTATCAATAAGGCCTTCACAACTCCAAACTCTTAAAGATTGATCTAAGGATCCACTTATTAAAGAATTTTCATTTAAAAATCTTATTGCCATTATGTAATGCGAATGTCCAGTGGCTGTTCCTAAACATTTACCCGTCATAAAATTCCAAATTCTTATGGTTTGATCATCGGAAGAACTAACAAACCAAGGCTTAGTCGGATGAAAATCGAGAGCTCGAATAAAATCAGTATGTCCTTTAAATTTTTTTGAGAGAGTTCTTCTTGTGTAATCCCAAAGTCGAATTATTTTATCATCTCCTGCACTTATAAAAAAATCACCTTGTGGATGGAAGGTAATAGCTCGGACTGAACCATCATGGTCATTAAATTCGTGCATAAGAGCATTTGATTGGTAATCCCAGGCCTTAATTGAACCATTATGAAGACCTGTGATGAAAACGGGCTTCTGTGGGTGAAAACTAATTGCTTTTACTCTTGCTGTTGATTGTGAGAATATTTTTGTCAATTGCTTTGTTAGCATAACCCCTCGGAAATTTTTTTATTTTATATTTTTTTTGCATAAAAGTAAAGGAAACTAAACGGATTCAGCATTAATGCATGCATAATATGCAAAAAACAAAAATTGACTTAAACGTAGTTTATGTAAATTAACGAACGGAAGTTTCTATGCGAATAAAATAAGGTTGAAATTATTTATGCTATTTGCATACGAACTTTTTTTATTAAAGTTTATTTGAAAGAGGTTTGCTTTGTATGCCACCCTTTTTTTATTCATGCGGGAAAAAGTTGGCATGCAAAAGCTTATTTTATGTGCGTAAATCGCATTAATTGCCTATTTACATTTTTAAATTTTTATGGGCGCGTAATTGTTTTGCAAATCACCAAAGATTTGCCATTTTATGCGATTTTTTAATCCAACAAATCCTAAAAACATAAATACAATTTAATTAGGTTTTATTAATTTATTTTACAATAAAGAATGTAAACTTTTTATCTCCTCAGCGTTTAAAATCTTGGTTTTTTCAATTTCTCCTAATCTTCCTATTGCATATTTCACATAGTCAAAATCCTGAGTTCCTTCACCTTTCGCTTTAGAAATAGCCCAAAAGAACCAAAGAAAATGGCTAATTATTTTAAGATTTTCTACTTTAATTTTAATTTCTTCTAAATCAACCTTTTCTCCAAAATAAAGCCCAATAAACCTTTCTTCATCTTTTTTTTGGTATCCAATAGTCAAATCATAAACATTTTCTTCGTAATTTATATGCGTTTCACAAAACAAATTCGCAATATCAAAAAGTATGTTCCCTTCTGTACTGAATTCATAATCAATTATCACAATTCCTAAATCAGTCTTAAGCATGTTATTAGGTTGTAAATCATTATGACACAATCCTAAAACAAATTTATTATCCTCCAATATTTTAAATATTTTACTTTTGATATTTTTACTTATTTTATTTCCAACTTGATTCATTAAATTTTCTATTAAATTTTCAAAATTACTTGCTTCTCCTAAACTTTTATGCAAAGTTTTACAATGCAATTTTTGCATAGACACTACTATTCCTTCCATATCCAAAAAATAATCGATAGGTTTATTCTCTAAATACTCTTCAATGCGGTACTCTTCTTCATTGATTAAAATTTTAGGGACATTGATCAGGTTTAAAATATTTTTTTCATTTTCGTTTTTCCCGTAATATTCTTTATAGACTAAACTTCTATCTTCTAAATCAATTTTAAAAACGTAATTGGTATAACCGCCTTCCATTTTAGAATATCCGACTACCTCATTTGTAAAATGTGATTTAATTCTTTCTAACATTCTAAAAACACAGAAATTCATAGGGCATAAAAAACTTAGATTAATATGCATAAATATCATTAAGAGTTTGTTGGCGTAAAAAAGGTTCTAGAACATTTTTTAAAAGATAAAAGTACAGAATAGCAAACTTTATGCAAAAATCATAGGGTGATTTGCTAAAACAATTAGTAAAATACAACTAGAATCAATGAAAGAAACTTTGTTTTCGATAGACATATTCTATCAATCTCAAACAAAAGTTTCACATTAGCTTTTTATAAAATTTCAGACTCCCCTTTCAATGAAACAAGAAATTACGGAAGAAGATAGAAAATTATCAAGACCACTCGGTCCTTTGGATGTTCCAGTCAGAACCAACACACATCCTGAGTTTTACCAACAGAGTATTACAGAATTTAAAGATGTTTTAGACCTAGATCCAAAGTCTGGTTTATTCTTTTATCTCAAAATTCCTTCTATAATTTTTATGGCCACATTAGGAGGTTTTATAGTTGGCAAGTTCAATTTCTCTTACTTTTACGTTTTTATGATCGCGTACACGATTTACTTCGTTTACAAAAGAAAAATTAGAAAGTTTACGAATAGTCTTAAGTCGCTTATCAACTACGATGCCAGAAGAGAAAAGGCCAAATACAGTGGAGAAACTGTAGAATGGATGAATTACATAATTAAGAAATTTTGGGATGTCGCTGAACCAAAAATATCTTCTGACATTTATCAGAATGTCAATAGAGAACTTCTTAAGGTATGTCCTCCTTTCCTTAATGATCTTAAACTTACTGAATTCACTTTGGGGAGTAGAGCACCTTTTGTAGATAAAATCACGTACCATTCATCTAAAGATGATACTGTTACAATGGATGTAAATATCGGATTTGTTCCTTTAGAAACATCCAAGGATGCAGTAGATTATTTTTTAGGAGAAAGAAAGAAATGGAATTCAAAGATAGTTCTCACTGCTCGTGTCGGTACCAAGACGGCCCTTGGAATTAATTTACCGATTTTGGTAAAAGAACTATATTTTACTGGAAGACTACGGATAATCCTTAGATTAATGCCTAAAAATAATTTCATTAAAGATGTGGAAGTGTGTCTCATGGAACTTCCTGAATTTGATTTTAATTTAGTCCCACTTAAGACAGTCGATATCATGGATGTACCTGGTCTTAGTAAATGGATTAGTGGAATCATAAAGAAAGTTTTAATGACTTCGATCGTTAATCCAAATTCTATCACTGTAAATCTTGACGAAATAGCACAAACAAAAGGACACAACATTGGAGTAGTCTGTTTACAAATTTTAAATTTAGAAAATGAAGAAGATGAAAGATTAAGAGGAGAAATAGAAGTAGATGGTAAACCTCGTCTTCATACAACCTATAGAGAAGGAATGAATTTAGTTTATAATGAATATTTTTATATGATAGTTCAGAATGTCGATGAAAAGATAGGCCTACTTTTCCGGGGAGACTCTTCGGGTTCAAGGCGAAGGACAGGTAATTTGTTTTTGAGAAATGTTCATTTGGAGCCAGTCCAAGACGAAGAAGAAACAGATGTAAAAGTTGATAACAAAATCTTAAAAATAAAACCAAAAAAGCAAATTAATCCTCGAAGGACGGTTTTTACTAAGTCCAGGCTTATCCGAGAAGAAGAGACTTATGCTTATGTCAATACAAATATGGTTTATTACCCAATTCAAAGAAAGAAAACGAATAGTGCCATAGTTCGAATGACAGTAGTAGGAGTAGAAGACGTCTTAGGTATCAATTCTGATAAAGAGGAGGTTTATTCGACTTATTGCATTGTAATAGCAAGTCCTCTTAACAAAGACATGAGTGCCTTACCAATTGATTATATTCAAAACACGAGTTTCGCCACGGCTTTAGTGGTTTCTGGGGTTCTTAAAACAGAAGAAGGCGGTGTTGCTGATATTTATCCTGGATCTGGTACTACTTTAGATAAACTTCTACCTCCTTCTTGTAGTACGTTCCACGTTTTTGAATCTAAAAAAGTTTTTAATTCAAATTCGCCTAATTTTAACGAAGAATTCGAATTTTTTAGTCGGGATCTTAGTGTAGACGTGGCTTCTATTTGTGTAATGAATAGTAAAAATAATGAAGTACTTGGTAGAGTAGGAGTAGGCCTTAATGATGTAAAAGAAGGAAGGAGTCTTAAATATAAACTCAAAGATGCTCGTACTGGTAGTATAGAATTGAAATTTGATCTTGATTATATTGATCTTGTCGATATGGATGAAGACATTATTAAATTTGTGGCTATTCAAAAGATTACAATAGAAACAGTAAGTGATAATGGTGTTTTTTATGGAGTAGTTGAAACAAACACTGATATTTTCAGTATGGATCCTTTTACTTCTTCTCTTCCTATTAAGAAAAGTATTTATGTCCCTATCCATCCGGAAGACACTCTTCTCTTTAAATTGTTCAAAGAGACACCAAACGGAGATTTGTTTATAGGAGAAGAGGAAATTTTAATTAATACAACAGATACTCCTAAGAAGACAGCTTTGATTCTAAATGAATCTATTTCTATCACTTTGCGAATAGAAGGAGAAGAACTTCAGGATTATAATAATGATCCTTCTTTTAAAGACACTTTAAAAGTAGTTCAAGTCAAATTTGGACAGTTTTATGGACTTAATGAAGAAGTTTTCATTGAATTCCAAAGTAATGGTGAAGTAGTAAAGGCCACATCTTTCAGTAGAGAAAAGTCTATTTCTGGGGTGTTTACTGTGCTTCTTGGTTCTGAGGATTTAAAAGCTCTTATAAAAAATGGAGATCAAGGTGAAAATCGTGTATTAGGATCATGTTCTATTCCTAAGAGGCACGTAAATGAAAAAGTCCTCCTTAATGATCATGGATTAGCTGTAGATTTAGTTGTTAATATCCAAAATTGTGGATATCGTCCTCCCAGTACCTTAAAAAAAGGTTATTTAGAAGTTTATATTAAAAATGCTAGAGATATTAGAAGTAGTGAAAAAGGCAAAATTGATGGATACATAAAAATTCTAGTGAATGATAATAAAGTTTATAGGACCAAGACAATTTATAATACATCAGATCCACTCTTTAATGAGTCATTCGTGATGCAAATCAACAAACTTAAAGACGTTTTTACACTTCAAATTTATGATCAGAGTTCTAGTGCTAAAAATGCATTAATTTGTTTTGTAGAATTCCCTCTGCATAATGTTCCTGAAGGATTTAGTGAGCATGAATTTAAATTGACTGATGCCAAGACTTTTAAACAAGGAGGATCTACTTTAAGACTCGGGTTTAATTTTTGTAAAGATGCTACTACTTTAAATATCAAGAAGAGAAATATTATTAGTAATTTTTTTGGGTTTTAAATCCGTGTTGCAATTAAAAAAATATTAAGTAAAGATAAGGTAAAGTCTATTTTGATATAGAATAAGGTTTATTCATGTGTATTGTTTTATTGATGAAGTAAATTTAAGATTTAAAGATAAAGTTTGTTTGTATTAAATAAATGTAGTTTTTATTTTAATTATTCATGCACATAATTTTTTTATCAAAATTAATCAAAAATCAACAAATCAAAGATTTTACTTTAAAAACAATAATTTCGTATTTTTAAATTAAGGCTAGATACTTTTACTTTGTATCTGTGTGTGTATAGTTTTGTTTGTTTCTTGTTTCCGTTTCCAAATACGGCAACTATTTCGACTTCTAGAAGAATAACATGAATAAATAGGCTCGAATCAGAAATCATATGTTAAGAAAGATATTGATTTTTCTCTGTTCTCAATTGTACTGTTTGACCAGTAATAATAGGCCTTTAAATCTGATAATGGTAGATGGAGAACCAGTTCAATTGCAACTAAACGAAAAGAATGCAGAAATTAAGTTAGCTAAAGGTTCAAATAATTGTATACAATATGAAATAAAGACTCCAAGTGGTGTTCAAACAGGAACTACATCTTCTATGGCCAGTAATGGAATTATAGCTTACAAACCAACTGCTCAAGAGGTGGCAAGTTCTGGTAGTACCCATGGATCGAATGCAGCACCTGCACAAAGTAGTGGATCATATGCAGCACCTGCACAAAGTAGTGGATCGTATGCAGCACCTGCACATAGTAGTGGATCTTATGCAGCACCTGCTCATAGTAGTGGATCATATGCAGCACCTGCACAAAGTAGTGGATCATATGTAGCACCTACACAAAGTAGTGGATCTTATGCGGCACCTGCACAAAGTGGTATATCATATGTGGCACCTGTTACAAGTAGTGGATCATATGTAGCACCTACAACAGCTTCACAAGGAGGCCAATGGGCAGGCCCACCAGCCGGCACCCCTTTAATTGTAGAGCCTATTGGTTCATCTGGAGCAGCAGGAGCAACAGATGGAAAGGACTCTTCAAAATCTGGCTCTTCTACAAAAGAAGGCGATTCCAAAGACAAGAAAGACACGAAAGATTCTAAAGACACGAAAGATTCTAAAGACAAGAAGGATTCTAAAGACAAGAAGGATTCAAAGGATAAATCATCATCTACTGGAAATAGTGGTACTAAAAAGAATGGAGCAAGTCTTTATGTAGTCGGTTTTACAGCATTAATCGGTAGCTTAGTAATGTCTCTTATGTAAATAAATATCTTGCCTTTAAATTTAATTCATAAAAATTGTATCTCTAACCAAGAGCATGTTTAATATTTCATAGATTTATTCTATTACCCCATAAATCCCGTATTTTGTTCCAAAAAATGTTCTTTTTTTAATTAACCCTTATACTTTACAATAATTCTCCCTTTACCTCTTATTTGTAATTTTACTCACCTTACCCCAATGGACGATAAATACACTTGGTTTCAAGATCAAGAAAGCATCCACGTGCATTTCAAAATTAATGAAGAAGACAAGAAAAAACTTGTAAAATACAAAATAGTAAATAAATATCTGAGTATTGTTTATAATGGAGAAGTTATAGTAGAAGGAGAAATGTACGACTATATAGAAAGAGGCAGTGATGGTTTTCTGATAAATGGAGATACAGTTGAGTTATTTTTTAATAAAATTCGTCAAGAAAGTTGGCCTTGGTTAGTTGAAGGTTCGACTTTGGACAACTGGGCTGAACAAAACTCAGAAAAAGATCATGAGATTTCAAAGATTTTGGAAGAGGCGGGTCATAAAACTGATTAAAAATAAAAATAATTACATTCGTTAATTTATTAAAGATTGTTTTGATAATTGTAAAATAAGCCTAATTCATGCAATATGTTTATGCATTTTTAATATAAATAAATCATCCAGCTTTCATGCAAGAAAAAATGAAAAATTACTCAAAGGTTGAAATAAAGTAATCCTCAAATTCTTCGTAGTTCTCTTCACTCTCCTCGTTATGCTGCTTTGCATTTTTTTTATGAATTCTTTTAGAAAGTGGAAGTGCCTTAATGTTAAGGATGTACAGAGATTTATTCACAATGCGGATAAATTTAGAGTGTGTGTTCCACATCAAAAACCCATTTTGAAAATTAGAAGAATGTTCCACGATAATAGCAAGGAGTAAATACGAAGAATCAACAACTTTATCAAGATCAATCCTAACTGACTTATAGGCCCCATCTAACTCCAAATACCTCCTTAGAAGTGTCTTCAGGTACTCAACCCTCCTCTGAGAAGTCCGAGAATCAATGAGAAATTCTATTCTCCATTTTTGGTTGTATGATCTCCTAACATTAATTAAGACTTTGTCTTTAATTTGATTATTAGGTATTGAACATCGCATCCCATCCCAACGTATGAGAATAGTAGAAAACATGCTAATATTACGGACAATGTAATTTTCTCCATCAATATTGACACGATCTCCGGAGTCGTACGGGTGAGAGAAAACCAAAAAGAAAAAAGCTTCAAGTATGCTCTTCAGGGACGGGAGAATAGGGACAATGAAAATGGGAAGTGCAAGTTTTAGAAGTAAAGGCTGTACTTGGAGATAAGAGGATATTAACGTATACACAAATAAACTTTCTATTCCGATGCAGGTCCAATAAATGATACGGATTAAAGCAATACTTGAATCCGTGGCATTGTAAAGATTTTCTTGTTCGTTATTGATTTGGCGAATATTTTCTTTGAAAATCGAAAGAATTAGATCCTCCGATCGCTTAAAAGACAGAACTTCGTAAACAGCAGAAGCATCGACTTCTCCAAAAATTCGACTTAGAGACTCAACAGTAATTTTTCCGTGAAGTCTTTCTTCCTCTTGTTGTTTCCATTTCTCAAGGTAAAGCCATTGAAATTGACTTTCATCAAAACGAATAAGATCAGTATCTTCAAACTCATCCTCGTCCATTGGTGTTTTCTCGTCAGAATCAGCCAAATCTTCCGGATAGTCGGCAGGCATAGTTTCAATAGCCTGAGGATCGTGGTAACGGAATTTAAAAATCTCAGGTGGCACAAGACTATTGAGTTCAGCCTCAAATCTTGCTGAAGTTCTCATTTCTTTCATTATATCCTCTTTGATGAGTCGACTACTATGTCCGTGTCTAATGATCGCCCTGTTATACGAGACAGTGTCTCTTACCGATTCTCGTCCAAGAGAAGAAGCCAATTCATTTTCTTCAATACTACTGTTAAGGGTGGTTTCTAAGTCGGGAAATTCAACTGGTTTGTTACTCCATAAGGGAAATAACTCATCAGCATTTAATTTAACAGGCGGTCCTAAAGAATGAAATTTTTCTAAAGCACCCACTAAGTTCTGAAGATGATTTTTTTTGTCTTGGAAAGTTGTGATGATTTTAAATCTAAGTATGTCCCGAAAGAGACCGGTAATTAGTCGATTAAGAATACGCTCCTTGGAAAGTTCAAAAATGTAAGCCCGAAGTACGTCAAGAACAATAACCAGAGCAACTGATACGTTAAATAATGTCGTGTAAGGAATGTACATAATTTGTTTTAAACAATAAAAAACAATATAAAGAATCAAGAACTTAAATACTCTGCAGTAAATTTTCAATTGAACATTCATAACATCATTTTCTCGAGTTCGGTAGATGATAAACCAAAGAAAAATTGAAAGAGAGACAATGGGGACGAACAGAAATCGTTTTATTTCTATTGAAGAAATATGAAAAATGCTTAAAACAATTGCCAAACTAAAAATATTGAGAATGAGAGAGAGGACCATTAGGGATGAAAAAATTGAAAAATTTCTTTTCGAAGGGAAAAAGGAGAAAATTGTTTATGCTTAAAATTTAATTTGTTTGTTCAAAAAAATTGATTAAAGAAAAAAAGAATACGACATTACTCAAATTCAAATATTTTAGTCATTAATGATCACGCTAATTTTTCTTTATTTTTGGTATTGTTGTTGATTTAGTTCGTTTCACTTTTATGCAAAACTCTTTTTATAGAAAAAAATTCTAAGCCCTCATGCCAAGCAAAACAAAAAATAATGTCGATTTGAGTACTGCAATTTTAGAAAGTACCACAGCAAACAGCTTGTTGGTCACAGACAAATACGTAGAAAGACTTAAGATATACGAAATAGGTCTTAATCCAAAGACCATTGAGGACCTTAATTTTATTGATGGAGATTACGTGACTTTAAAAGGAAAAAAATGTTCTGAAGTTGTTTTTATTTTAGTTGAAATTCCTGAGATCCCGCCTAAGACCATTTCTATAAACAGAGATGGACGTGTAAATTTAAAGATTAGGATCAATGATATTGTAAAAGCTTACAGTTGTCCTTCTATAGGTGTAATTGATCAATTAGTTTTTCTTCCTATTGCTGATACAGTCGAGAATATCAAGGGTGATTTATTCCCTGCTTTCGTCGAGCCTTTTTTGACGGACAAAACGATGCCTTTGAGTTTGGGAAACAGATACAGAATTTCTTCAGGAATTGGGTCAGTAGAATATAAAGTAGTAGGAATGACGAATAAAGAAGGGGCTGATATTAGGCACGGATATATTGTAAATGAAACTAAAGTTGTATCAGACGAGACTATTTCAAGAGAAGCAGCAGAAGAAGAATTTAATATGGTTGGATACGATGATATTGGTGGATGTAGAAAACAACTAGCACAAATCAAGGAATTAATTGAGCTTCCTTTACGACATCCTGCTCTTTATAATAGATTGGGAGTAAAACCACCTAAGGGTATTTTACTTTATGGACCTCCTGGAACTGGTAAGACCCTCATCGCTAAGGCTGTGGCTAATGAAACAGGTGCTTTTATTTACTTGATCAATGGTCCGGAAATAATGTCAAAAATGGCGGGAGAAAGTGAAAATAATTTAAGAAAAGCCTTTGAAGAAGCTGAAAGAAATAAACCTGCGATTATTTTTATGGATGAGATCGATGCCTTAGCTCCAAAGAGGGAAAAGACACAAGGAGAGGTTGAAAGAAGGATCGTAAGTCAATTGCTTACATTAATGGATGGATCTAAATCAAGAGATGGTGTGATTGTACTCGCAGCCACTAACAGGCCAAACTCTATCGATCCCGCCCTTAGAAGGTACGGAAGATTCGATCGAGAAATTGAGATTGGTGTTCCTGATGATACGGGTCGTCTTGAAATTTTAAGAATTCACACTAAGAACATGAGAATGGCTGAAGATGTAGATCTCGTCGAAATTTCTCAAGAACTCCACGGATATGGAGGTAGTGATATTGCTTCTTTGTGTTCAGAAGCAGCTCTTCAACAAATTCGAGAAAAACTTCCTGAAATTGATTTGGATTCTGAAAAGTTAGATGCTTCTGTTTTGGCTTCTTTAAAAATTACAAGAGAAAATTTTATGGTTGCTATTTCTAATACAGACCCGAATAGTTTAAGAGAAAACAAAATGGAGACTCCCAATGTCCAGTGGAATGATATTGGAGGCCTTGAAGATGTTAAGACAGAATTAAGAGAGACGATTCAATACCCAATTACTTATCCTGAGAAATTCCTGAAATTCGGAATGACCCCATCAAAAGGTGTCTTATTTTATGGACCACCTGGTTGTGGTAAAACATTGTTAGCCAAAGCAGTAGCCACAGAATGTCAAGCCAATTTTATTTCGATCAAAGGTCCAGAACTCTTAACTATGTGGGTAGGAGAATCCGAATCAAATGTTAGGGAATTGTTTGATCGAGCTCGTTCTGCAGCCCCCTGTGTGTTATTTTTCGATGAAATCGATTCAGTTGCTAAATCTCGTGGTGCTTCAGCAGGTGACTCAGGTTCCGGAGACCGTGTCTTAAATCAACTTCTTACCGAGATGGACGGAATGAACCAAAAGAAAAATGTATTTGTAATAGGAGCCACTAACAGACCAGATCAACTTGATACTGCCATTATGAGACCCGGTCGTCTAGATCAATTAGTGTACATTCCCCTTCCCGATTTGGATAGCAGACTTTCAATTCTCAAAGCAGCCCTTCGTAAAACTCCTCTTGCCCCGGATGTTAATCTTGTTCAATTAGCAGAAGCCACTGACCGTTTTTCTGGTGCAGATCTAACTGAAATTTGTCAAAGAGCCTGTAAATTAGCAGTTAAAGAAAGTATTGAATATGAAATTAAAGCTAAGAAAGATGATAGTAATCTTATGGACATTGAAGATCCAATTCCTTTCCTTACTGAGAAATATTTTGTTCAAGCCATGAAGACAGCCAGAAGAAGTGTGACTGAGAAAGAAATTGAAAGATTTGAGGCTTTTGCTAGGTCCATGAAAGTTGATATTAGGAAATACACTCAAGGAGGTAATAAGAAGACGGTTGATGATGCAGGTTTATACGATTAAATAAAAAATTGAAAAAAAATGTTAATTTATTTATGATTATAATGGTTTAGTTTTTACTATTCTGCTACCATATACTGATCCTTAAGTATATCCCCTTTTCTACATTATAACATACAATTTTCTATCAACCACATATCACCCCTTACCTTATACTTCAACCACATACACCCCCCTTTACCTCATATTTTAACCACATACACCCCTCTTTTTATGAACTCATTTTTTTCTAAGTTAAACGATGATTTAATCCCAAAAATTATAGCAAATACTCATCTTAAAATTGTAAAAAGATTAGCAAAAACTTCTAAAATCTTAAGAAATAATCTCAAACACAATCACATGCTTTGGAATACTCTTGCCCAATCAAATGATTTTAACATCCAAAAAAATATTGAGTTGGTTAAAAGTATGTACCTCATCCAAAAAAATATAAAAAGAGGTCAAAATGAACATATTATCACTTTTAACACAAATCAAAAAGATCTTACTGATATCCAAGTATCACAAAATGCAATTTTTTGTTCTTCTGATGATTCAACTGTTAAAGAATTTACATTTTCAGGACGAGAATCAAAAGTTTTTTTGGGGCACAGGGGAGGTGTCTGGGCTTTTTATCATTTGGATGATTTTTTGATTACAGGAAGTACGGACAAAACAGCCCGAATTTGGGATAGACGTACTGGATCAACCCTTTGTATTCTCCAAGGCCACACCTCTACAATACGAGCTTTAAAAGCCCATTCTGGTTATATCTGTACAGGAGGCAGGGATTCCGTTGTACGAGTCTGGAAATTCACAGGAGAATTAGTTCACGTTCTAAGAGGTCACACTGAAAGTATCCGATGTCTTGATATGAATTCAAAATTTTTACTTTCTGGATCTTACGATGGTTCAGTTGTCCTTTGGGATTATCGTTCTGGTACTAAAATTACTAATTTTCCACGTCATTCCAAGAGAGTTTATGCAGTAGCCCTTGGTGATAAATACGTGGCTTCCAGTGGTTTAGACGCCCATGTCCATATTTCCGATTTAAATGGTCAACTATTAGCTTCCCATAAAACACACACTTCCCTAGTCGCCTGGCTTTCTTTTACAAATAAAGAAAGATTTTTATTGAGTAGTGGAGCTGATCATTGTTTAGTTAAATACGATTTAGAAGAAAAGAAAGTGATTTATACAATAGAAAATAAATCACCAATTACTTCCCATGCTATTGTTAATAATTTATTGATAATAGCCACACAAAAAGATGTAAGTGTTTATGATTATATTCATGGAGTTTTTATTAGGAGATTAATGGAAGCAGAGTCAGTTTTAAAGATGCGAGTGATAGATAATTGTATTGTAATTGGGTTTTATTCTATAAATGAGTATCAAATTAGGATTTATAAGTATTAATGTAGATTATAAATAAGGCACTATTTTTTTATTAGATGATTATAAATAAGACACTATTTTTTTATTAGATGATTATAAATAAGGCACTATTTTTTTATTAGATGATTTTTAAAAGGCAGATGTAAACCGTGGCAAATTAACTGTGACTAATAAGCATTTACTTACACGTTTACCATTTGCTTACACGTTAAGCATTTGCTGTATTTTTTATGCCATAGTCACAATATACGCTTAATTTTGCATAAACCCTACCCTTATTTGCACTCAACAACACCCTTACTTCAAATGCCACACAACTAATTTCTACATGCCACATAACTTTATTTAAAGGCCACATAACCTTACTTTTAAGACCACATACCCTCACTTTTCCTTCAACCCCTCACTTTATGCCACCCCTTGTAAAACCAAATTTCTCCCGAATGATAGAAAAAGCCATTTCCCTAATTTCAGACAAATTCGATCCTTTCCCTGGGGATTTCTCAGAAGATTCTGGTACTTTAAGTATTAATTTAAAAGGAATTGGTGAGTATTTATTTAATAAACAACCTTCTACTCTTCAATTATGGGGAAGTTCGCCTTTGACTGGTCCTTGTCGTTTTGATTTGGTAGAGGACAAATGGATTCACAGTCGTAAAAAAATTGATTTAGAAAAATATATTAACGAGGAGATTAATCAAATAAATAAAGTTTAATGTAAGAAATAATATTTTTTATGCCTATAAAATTTTTATGCAAAAACAATTAACAAGAATACAAACTAACAAAATCCTAGATCATTGCCTTATAAACAACTACATAACATAATATTTTTTTTTACAAACAATAAGTTTTTAATCTATTAGGTTAATACTTCTTATACACACCCATCAACTTCTCCTTCTCTTCTATCGTCCTCATCATTACAAAGTAAGTTTCTCCGGTTTTAAAAGCACTGTACATTTCACAAGATACATCTCCAAGGACATAACACGATTTATGAACTACCATTTTACAATCCCTACATTCAAACCCTTGATCTTTTATTCCGTAAAGTACTTCATTACAATGTTCACAAAGGGTCCCTTGTTCAAAGGTTTTACTAGAAAATAAGTGATTATTAAATTCATAAAGTTTAACAGGATCTTCAGGGATTTCCTCGGTTTGTAAAATCGAACTTTTCCTAGCCATTGAAATTTCACTTTTTAATTGAGCCATTTTCTTTCTAGAACCTTCCAGTTGTTTAGAGGCTTCTTCTAATTGTTTACCATTTAAAAGGGAGATCATGGTCTCCAAACCCTTGATCATACTTTCTTCTATTTTCAAATCTTCTTCTAAAGATTTGAGATTCCTTCTCCCTACTGAACTCACACTCTTAATTGTTTCTTTTATAAAAATTATTTTTAAAGATAAAGATCGGTTTTTATACGAAAGATGATGTAGTTCATTATTTTTCAGTTCGTGAATGAAGACGTTTCCTAAATTTTGAGAAATTTCATTTAAAAAGAATTGATCATCTATAATTTTAATTAATCCATTTTGATTTTGATTATTAAGTAATTTACAATTGAATTCAATTGATTTTAAAATTTGATCTCCTTGCCTATTTTTACTTTTTTGTAAAGATTTCAATTCTTCCTCTAATTTCTTTCTTAAGTGTATTTCTTGATTTAATTTTTGTTCATATTCTTTGATTTCTGTGGTCATAATTCTCACTTGTTTCTTAAGGGAATCTACTCCAATTTTCTTCATTTTACCATTTTCAATTTCTAAATTTGAGATTTTATTTTTTAAAAGAAGATTAGAATCAATTAATTTCAAATTTAAATCATAAAAGAGATCAAAATCCATTTTAAGATTTTTAAAGTTTTCCTCACAATCCTCGAAATTCCCGTAAATCAAAGCCAAGTGATCACTTAATTTTTCAGAAATAATTTTTTTACAATTCTCATTTTGAAATTGAATAGAAATGGGGTCTTTTCTTAAGCAAGGGGTAGGGGGGTTAGTAGTAAAGGAGGCAGAAGGTGTATCTAGATTAAGGTTTGTATTTGGATTAAGGTTAACATCTAGATTAGGATACGTATTTGGATTAAGGTTAACATCTGACTTAGGATACGTATTTGGATTAGGGTTCGTATCTTGCTTAAGGTTCCTGTCCTTATCTTCAAATCCCCTTAAATCCTTACCTTCTCTATCCTTACCTTCTCTATCTTTACCTTCTCTACATTCCCCTAATATCACTTTCCTATCATTTATTTCATTAAGTATCTTTTTTAGGATATCAGTTTTTTCTCTTATTTCTTCTTGTATTTGTTCTAATTCTTCTTTCTCATCTACTACGCACATCATTAGACTTTTATATTCTTCTTGTTTAATTTTGATTTCTTTCTTAAGATTATTTTCTAAAGATTTAAGATCTTGTAAATGATTATGATCATTAGTAAATGAAGTAGTAGATGTGGTAGATGTGGAAGTAGTAGATGTGGTAGATAAGGTAGGAGTTCCTTTACTATCATTAACACCTTCAATGCCATTATTAACCTTAACACCCTCAACACCATCATTAACACCTTCATTATCACCATCATATCCATTATTTCCTTCTAAAATCACATTTTTAAAGTATTCACATATTTTTGGATCATGACTAAACCCCACAAAAGGTAAATACTCTCCTTCTCTACCTTCTCCTTCTTTACCTTCCCTTTCTCCATTTTTATTTATTTTTGATTTTTCCATTTCAAAATTCGTATCTACAAAATTACTTGTATCATATTCTCCTTCTATTTCAGGAATAAAAGGTGGTACCATCCCTTTTACATTATTCCAATCTATTCCTTTAAAAAAAATATGGTTTTTAATTTCATTAATTCCTAATCTCTCTTCTTTTTTACAAATTAATTTTTCTATCAAATCTTTTAGATCTTCTCCAATTTTAAAGGGAAAAATATAATTTACTTCATTGATTTTTTTATAAGTCTCTACTAAAGTACTGGAATAAAAAGGAGTAGTCCCATAAACCATTTCATAAATAATGACTCCTAAAGTCCAGAAATCTAAATTTTCTCCATATTCATTAAGTTCAGATTTACTAATAAGAATATCAGGGGATACATAATCAGGAGTCCCTACTGTAATAGAAGACCTTGCTTTACCATTTACCATTTTAATGCAACTCCCAAAATCCGCCAATTTAATATGCCCATCTAAACCAATTAAGATATTATCAGGTTTTAAATCCCTATGAATCCACCCTAAACAATGTAATTCATCTAAAGCTGCCACGATTTCAACCACATAAAAACGAACCCAATCCTCTTCTAGAACATCTTCTTTAGAAAGGAGACCCATAAAATCACCACCAGGAATAAAATCCATTAAATAATAAAGAAATTGATTATCTTGAAGAGTTAAATCAGCAGAAACCAACCATTCACTTCCTATAGAATCTATTAAAACTTCCTTTTCTGCCATAAATAAGGCAGTATGGGGTTGTTTTAGAACAATATCTTTAGGAACCCTTTTCATGGCATAAATTTTATCTTTTTTAGCCAAGAAAACTTCACCATAACCACCTTTTGCTATATTTTTTAGAATTTCAAAATCACTTGGTTTAGTTTTAGAATCTACAATTAATTTTAATTTTTTATGATCATAATTAAGTTGATTATAAACAGTTTCAACACAATCCCCTACTAAATTTAAAGAGGAGTTCTTTTCCTTTAGGTTTCCCATTTCTTAGGGGTAAAATGTTATGAAAATAATTATAATGTAGTGTTTATGTGTGGGGATAAGTGGGGTATGTAGATAAAGGTAGTATGTAAGGTGGGAGGTAAGGATAAAGGTAAGGGATTGGGCAGTGAAGGTATGCCAATAAGGGTACGGGATTGGATGGAAGAAATTTTATGAATGACAGTATAATTCAAGTTTACTTCTACTAAGGACCTTTGACTATCATCTATCTACCCATACAGCCCTTCTATTCGTCACTACCCCCATACCTTCCAAAAACCCATCTTACCCCCTCCTACCTAGCCCCCTATCTTCCTTTCCCCCCACATACCCCCAAATATTATCAATGCCCCCACAAAATGAAAATCTTGCTCCAAGAGATGCTAAAGTCATTTCTTTAATAATAAGAAGTCTAGGAATAGAAGAATGTGAACCAAAAGTCATTACTCAACTTTTAGAACTTTCTTATAAATATGCTACTGATGTCCTTATAGATGCCAAGAGATACGCAGAACATTGTGAAAGGACTTCTATAGGAGTTAATGATATTAAATTAGCTTTACAATCCAAAGTAGGGAAGTATTTCGTACCCCCTCCTCCTAGACAGTACTTACTTGATATTGCTAATGTAGTGAATGCTAAACCATTGAGTGTATCAGAAGGGGAGAATCTAGTACGGGTCCCAGGTCGGAATATTTTCAATTTGAATTATGATTATGAAATAATAGAAAAAGGAGAAGAAAGGAAGAGGAAGATGTATTAAATAAATTTTATTATTTTAGTGAGAGGTTTAATTTAAGGTAGGAGTGGGGGTTTTTTAATAGGCAAGGGGGTATTTGAATAAGGTAGGAGGGTCATAATATAAGCTAGTTCAAATAGAATATTTCTAATAAGGGGGTTATGAAGGCGGTTCAAATATAAGGGGGGGGGGGTATAAAAATATACCTTATTTATACCCTTCACTTTACCTTAATACCCTTCACTTTACCTTAACTATACCCTTCACTTTACCTTTATACCCTTTCTTCTACCTTAACCATATTCACATTCCTACCTTACTTACCCCCCTACCTTACTTATCCCCCTCCCCTACCTTACTCTACATCTTTACTCCCTCATAAATTCATTTACTATTTCTTTACTTACTTCTCCTAAATAACTTTTTTTCTCTTTAAAACTTACTCCTATAAATTTATTACCACATTCTATTAATTCTTCTTTAAAAGTGGTAATTATAAATTGAACATCTTCTTCTTGGATTATTTCTTTAAATAAATCAGTGATCTTCTCCCTACTCTGTTTATCCAAATTAGCATCAGCCTCATCAAAAATGTAAAAAGGAGAAGGATCTATTTTCTGAATAGAAAAAATCAAACAAAGGGCGATGATAGTTTTTTGGCCACCACTCAAAAGATTTAAATCCAAAGGTAAATTATTATGAGTAATAGTAATTTCAGAGGGAGTAGTAGTAAAATGGGTGTTGTCATTAAAATGGGTGTTATTATTAAGGTTACCTTTAGATAGGTTATCATTGTGGTTATTATCTAGGGTATCTTTATATAGGTTATTATCATCTTCATCTACCTTATTACTTCCCATACCCCCATCTACCTTACCCTTACCCTTTACCTTACTACTACCCCCATCTACCTTACCCCCACACCCACACCCAATCTCCATGTCCATTTCAAATATCATCCTTTTACTAAATTTTCTAAAATTATGCCTTACCATTTCAAATGTAAATTCTAAAAACTTTTCTTTTTTCCCATCCAATTCTTTTATAAATTCTTTTATTTTTTTTAAATTTTCTTTTAATTCTTTAAGTTTAAGGTTAAGGGTCTCCTTTTGTTCTAAATGTGAATTCCACTGGGTTAATGCCCTTTTATTTATAAAATCAAATTTCTTTAATTTACTTTTAATTTCTTTAAGTTTACAAATCAAATCTTCTTTTCCTAATTCCGGATAAATTAAATCTATTTCTTTATAATTTTGTAAACCAATTTCCTTCATTAATTCCAATCTTTTCCCATAAAGAACGTGTCTCTTAGCCCTTTCCTTTTCCTTTTCTAAATCCTCGAATTTCTCAATTTTCAAAATATTTTTCCTTTTTAAAAAATCAGAAAGGGATTTTTCCTTTAATTTTAACTGTGTGATATTTTGATCAATATCATTGTAAAGGTTGTGATCATTAAGGCTGTAAAGGTTATTAATAGGATTATATTTAGGGTTATGATCATTATTAAGGTTATGATCATTATCCATATCATTGTTATTACCATTACCACCATTACCATTATTAAGGCTATCATTATTAAGATTAACATATTTTTTTAATCTTTTTTTTATAAAATTTATGTTTTCTAAAATTACTTCATCTTCTCCTTTAATAGCCAAGATCTTTAATTCTAAATTTTGGATTTGATTAAATTTTATAGAATTAGGATTTTTTAAATATGAGATTTTGTTTTTTAAATAAGAAATTTTTATGAGATTATTCATATCCTGGTTATCATTTAAGTCTTGATTATTACCATCTTGGTTATTACCATTATTGTTATTATCTTGGTTATTACCATCTTTATCACCACCATCTTTATTACCATCATCAAAATCTTCAATTTTTTTATTTATTTTTTCTATTCCTTTTCTATTCTCTCTTAACTTCCTTTCTATCTCTTTTTTCTTTTTTGTATTCCTTTTATATTCTATTAAGATTTTCTTTTTTTCATGGAATCCTCCTGTTATTACTCCTGTTCTACTAAAGTAATCCCCATCCAAAGTCACCACATTAATTTTGAATTTTTTAGAAAAGTAATTAGAAGATTTAATATCAGAAGATACAAAAGAATTTTTAGTAATAAATCTTAACAAGGAATTGATATTAGTACTAAGGGTATTATTATCATTATAAATATTTTGATCATGTTGATCATTAAGGTTACCATCATCCATAAGGTTATCATAAAGGTTACCATTATCATATTGATCATTAAGATCATCATTTACTTTTATCTTTTTTGATAATAAAAATAAATCTTCATTTTCTAATAAAGGTGCTTCTTTATAAAACATTCTATTCAAGGGAATATAAGTACAATCTTTGTAAGGGAGAGAAGGGATTAAGGATTCATTTTCTATTACTACACTAAAAAGATGAGGACCAGCCACGGATTCAAAAGCAGGAATTAAATCTTCAGGGATATCAAAAAGATCCAATAGTAAGATACCCTTTTGTAAATTGAGATTAAGAGTGGTAGTATCTTTAAGATTGAAGGTGGTATCCTTATTAGAAGTGGTATTCACTACCCCCTTATTCAAATCCCCTATACCACCCTTATTCAAATCCACTATACCACCCTTATTCAAATCCCCTCTTACATTATAACCCCCTCCTATATAACCCCCAATATTATTCCTTATCCCTTTAAGTTCTTCTTCTATTCCTTTTAATTCATTTTTTAAATTCTTTTCTTCTCTCCATAATTCATTTCTTTTCTCTACTAAAGATTTTAAATCACAAATTGGATCATTTTTAATTTTTAAATTTTTGTTTAAATTTTTACTTAAAAAATCTAATTCATTTTGTAAACTAACATTATCACTTTTAGTATTCCCATCTTTATTATTTCTCAAAACTTCATTTCTTAATTTTTTTAAACCTTCTAATTCTATTAAATTCTTTTCATAAATTTCTTTAATTTTTGATTTCTTATCATTTAAATCTTTTAATTGATTTGAGCAAAGGGAGATTTTCGCATAATCATAAACAGGAGATTGGGTATGATTAATTTTAGTATTTAAATTGATTCTAGTATTTAAATTGATTTTTTTCCTAATTTCTTGTAATTCAAATTCAATATGAACATCATCCAAATAAAGATCATCAAAATCCATATTGATGTCCTCTTTACCATCAACCTCTTTGATGTAATTACCCCCTTTATTATTACTACCCCCTTTATAATTACCCCCTTTACCATCAACCTCCTTAATATTACCCCCTTTACTACCATCAACCTCCCTATCCCCTTTTTCAATTTTATTTCCAATATCAATGATCTCCCTTTGTTTGTATCCTATTTCTAACCTTCTCTTTTCTTTTTCTAATCTCTCATTCTCTTCTAATTCTTCTTTATCTTTCTCTAATCCTTCTAATTTCCCTATAATCCTTTCTAAAATCCCTTCTACTTTACTTTGGGTTTGTTTGGTCTCTTCTAACATTTTTAAACTTTTTTCTCTATCTTCTTCATATTTTGATATTCCTGCTATGGATTTTATTAAATTAAATCTTTGTTCATTACTTAAATTTATTAAGGAATTGATCTTCCCTTGTAAAACCATAAAGTAAGGGGAAGTAATAGGAATACCCCCACTTTCAAATAACCCCTTAACTTCTTCTCTATTAATTAATTTAGAATTCAAATAGAAATTATCTAAATTTAAATTAATAATCCTAGTAATGATTACTTCTTTACTTTCTTTAATCCTTTGTTCTGAATTATCAAAAATAATTTCAATTTTACAATCACCTTCTCCTTCATGCATAAAATTTTTTCTATCATTTGGTTCAATTTTAGGACAACAAATTATAAATTCTAAAGCTGATATTAAATTACTCTTCCCTGAACCATTCTTCCCTACTATTACATTAGAATTCTTATGAAAAGATAGGACAGTCTTATCTTTAAAACTTTTAAAATTTGAAATTTCGATTTGTTTGATGTACATAATTAAAAAGGGGGGTCAAAATATAGGGGGCAGGGTAAGTAGGGGGGTAATGGAATAAGGTAGGGTAATAGAATTAGGGGGGGTATTAGAATAAAATAGGGTAATAGTATAAGGCGAGGTAATTGTAGGGTAGGGTAATGGAATAAGATTAGCAAATGATATGGGGGGGTGGTAAGTAGGGGGGTAATAGAATAAGGTAGTAAAAATAGGGGGGGTTTTAATATAGAGGGGGTAAAAGAATAGGGTAGGGTAAT